>CACRXK020007005.1:0-23805 GCA_902702795.2 Paramuricea clavata
ATCACACCGTTTAACATCCCTTTATCAATATTAAAACACCATTGATTTGTCATATCCAGCAAGGCTGTCATGGTAGAGTGAAGTGAACGGAATCCAGATTGACGGGTATTGATTAGTCTATGTTTAGATAAATAAGCATACATTTGGTTATACACAAGGCGCTCAAAAAGACGTGCAATTGAAGATAACACCGAAATAGGCCTATAATTATTTGCATTATCCCTTTCCTAGATAGATAGATAGATAGATAGATAGATAGATAGATAGATAGATAGATAGATAGATAGATAGATAGATAGATAGATAGATAGATAGATAGATAGATAGATAGATAGATAGATAGATAGATAGATCATAGTTAATAGAAATAAACATGGTTAGGCAGGCCGGTAAACTTCAAAGAATTTCCTATTCAAACTTCAGCTGATGTTGAAATGTAATTCCGAGTGCACACATCTTTTGTCTTGCGTTTATTAATATTCAAATATTAGGGTTCAGCGATTGAAACTAAGCTTTTTATTGGGTAATCGCCTCATTATACAGAATCCGAGTGCACAAATTTCCATAAACTTGGACAAAAACATAGAACAATGACTTTTGTCAAGCTTCCAAACCATGTTTACTTTCTATTAACTATGGATAGATAGATCATAGATAGATAGTAACACCATTAGTGACGTTGAGTTCCGAGTCGAGTATTCGTGAACCGCCGGAAGCTATTATCCGCCATTTCTGTTTGTCGATATTCGCAATCTTTCGAGCAAAATTCCCGCTCATTTTCGTAGAATACACCAACGACTAAACATTGTACCACTTACTTTCAGCTAAACAAATGAATATATGACTGTTTTGTGTTAGATATACAAATGAAAAAGGTCCTAAAAGACAAATTCGTTCAACTCAGGAGCGGCCGTATAAAATAAAATCAAAAGCGGTGTTTCCACTATAAAAACTGTATTGTTCCATTTTGCGAAAACATCGAAATTATTATTTATTTTTTTTTTTATCCAAACGTTAAATTATAGAATATCTTCAACATTTGTACAAATTCAGTTATTCTTTTATCTTTGAGGCGGTGATAAAGCCATTTAAAAGTTGCAGTAGATTAACTTTGAATACATTCGAAGAAAAGATTTGTCATGCATGATGATGTGTTTTGTTATACTACATTTTGGGCGATATTTTCCATCGTTCTTGCATTACGAACTGATATTTTTCAAACTTTATTCTTGCATTATAAAATTGACAACAAAATTGCAAATCCTTATGCACTCCTTGAGTGCCTATTTTTCAACAATGTCATGTATTTTATTGAAGCTAAAACATAGTTGGGAACACTTGCAAGTTTGCAACAGTTTGAAATGTCCCTTGTCACAGTTCGTGTCTGCCAAGCCTCATTCTCGTTTGGCCGGTGCTTTAGTTCAAATTTTTGTGCTAATCTTATATCTGTCATAGAGTTGTGCCTACTGGTTTATACCGTTTGTGTGGTATAAAGACTGCAAAATACAATGTTCTTCTCTTCTTATAAAAGCTGTGATTTCTGAGCGTTCTTTCGATCAAGCCTTCTGTATCTTTATCATAAATCGCCTAAATGGTCAATCACAGTAAGTTAACATTTTGTCCGAACTCATTGTATCTCATTTCATAGAATTTGCCAGCAACATGGCCGTTATTTTATTGCAGTTTAATTTTCAAGGAATTGGTTGCAAGTCAAGAATTGAAATTGTTTGTAACATAGTTTGTCATTATTGCAGTTAACAAAAGTAAACATAGTACTAATACATATACTAACCATGACATCAAAATCGAATCATTTCAATTAGGCTTACTCTTTGTCATTGCCGCATGATAAACCAATTCGATAATTGCGTCACCTTTTCTTTCGTGACCCCGAAGCCTCGTTATCATGAAACGTAAGTGAATAATATTTCGTCTTAATTTATGAAAGCGAGGCTCCCAGGCCAAGAAAGTGTTCGTGATGCATACATCGAGTAAGACTGTATTTCAAAATATGCTTTCCAGACGTATACTGTCGTCATGATATCGTACTTCGACATTGATCAAGCCCGCCGACCCGATAAGGTCATGGCAGGAGCCAATGTTTTTATTACGTTCAGTACGCGATCCACTGTTAAAAAGAGACTTTAGTAATATGGACAAAAATTGGCGTTAACGTTAATCACGCACATGACCGCCTACATGTCATATCAATGAGGAATTTAGACGAAATTAATTTTAGTTGTACAAATATAAATCCTGCATCACGAAGAACCATCGGTCGAAGTTTTTCAGGTTGCTAAACCTGAACCATTCAGCTTTGACCGTAATTACCATATCATGTACACCAGGATCACAGAGATCTAGGGCACTGGTTGTACCAACATGAATACAGGAGCCCCAATGTGAGAGGAAGTAGAAATTGGACTGGTCACATGCATGTTGGATTGGGGACCTATATTTATGCCCATGCACTTTGAGTTCACAGTCTCTCTAGAGAAGTACTGCCAAACTTACCACTGTTTCTGTTGCTCTAAAATTGTGTCCTTATACTTACGAGTCACATAGAAGACATTGCCCTGATGCCCGCAATATCTCTCGGCAGTCCTCCTTATTATACTAAGCTTAAGGACCCGTTGGCATGATTCATCCCAATATCTCCCGCAAAAAAACCAACATGGCTACAATTGTTTATGATAAAAATCATCTATATTATTCATTCCTAAAGAAACTTTACAACAATAACTATTTTAAGGTACAAACAATATAATTATACTAGAACTAATTCAAAGTATCTAAAGGTAAATAATTGTTCAGTTTTCTTTGTTCTCCAACACGTTCGTTTTGTCAATTCACGGGCAGACAAAGTACCATGCAGTACGACTTAATAGCAAGCGTAATGTTCCACGTTTTGACCACATGATCAATACCGTTCACTGCTTTATATAAAGGAAGACTAGATCCTTAGTCTCATGATTACCAAGTAAGACCAAACAAATCCAGAACATGGTAAGTAAGATCACGCATAATGGTAAGTAAGATCACGAATAATTAAAGCTTTTTCTTGAAAGGTAATTTACCGAGCTTAATACGTGATTCAACTGGTTCTTTGGATGTTCTCAATTCTGTTTTTCAGTACGAATATGTTGCTTCAAATCGTTGCACATTTTCACCATAATTCCGAAATTTAGTTTCTAGTTGTTGGACAACCGACTATTTATCATTTTCATTACTACCATTCGTCAACACCGTATTGTTTTTAATTCTTCTATAAGAATCACTTCACTTTAATAATAAATATATTGTGCATTGCTTGTGTTCAAAAAATCAGCCTGACTGTCAGCGTATACCAACTACTGTACCATAGCTTGTTGAAAGTAAACATTACCATTCCTCATACATACGGCACATTGTGATCAGGATCATAAAATCCACATGCATATATGTTCAACAAATACTGCATGATTTCACGCATTATGCTGTAAACATCACAAGTGGTACATCCCAGCTTGGGATACAAGCACTGTTCGTAAAACATGTATATTTTCAACAATGAAAACACTGCACAACTTTTTTCCACGTCAACGTCTCACGGTCTGTCCAGGTAGTATTAATGACATTACTTTTAGTTTTCCAATACAATGTTTTCAAGTTATGCTGTATATTGTTTGTCTTTCACAAATCATCGATTTTTCCAAATATACCAACTGAAACTAGCTTGTCGCAAATTTCTTTGGCATTATTCCCCGTATATCAGTCACACTGTGATCAGGAGTTTGAAATCCTTTAGTTTTTTAGTCATTCAACAGTTGTATAATGGCACGATACAGGAACTGTTCCTGAAGGCGTAGATTTTCAACGATATAAACACTACACGATTTTTGTTATACAACTCACGATCTTTCGACGTGCTCATCAATTTCTTTTGACTTTACAGTACGATCTATTCAAGTAACCATGTACATTTTTGGTATATTTCACACTAATAATCGATATTTCAACGTAAACGAACTGCAACTAGCCTGTGGAAGACACCATTACCATTATTTCCTTATATCAGTTACATCTTGATCCGAAATGTTCAAATCCAGCTGAATCACCAAAAAATATATACCACGTATTATTTTCATGTGTGATGAAATGGTAACATGTACAGCAACTGTAACTGTTCGTAAAATCCGACATACATTCAACGATGACAACACTGCAGCCTTTGTCCAAGTAAATCACTCACAGTCTTTTGAGATGGTCATAATATTTCTCGTGGTTTTACAGTAAAATGTTTTTAGGTCAAATCTATATGTTTATCCAAGTCTTTAAAGCTTCATCAAACTTCTCAATAGACTTTTGCCCATACTGGCAAAGCAACAAGTTATAACAATGTTTTTTTTACTAAATTCCAATAAGCCAGTTTGCCGTAACTATACTGCGCATCCAACTGAGTCGTGTTAAAATGTCTCTTTCAATATATTAAAACTAAAACATGTTTTTCACTTTAACCGTATATCGTACCGAAAGGTAGCTGTATATTTTTGTTATTCTGAGTAACTAATGAGTTCAACAGAAAAGAAAATTCTCTACAGTACGTTACGATATGGTGAAGTGAAGAACAGGCTTAATAAGTTTTAATGAGAAAGCTGTGGAGTGAGAGGGATACAAAAGGATACAAGATCGAAGTTCTGCTTGTATTTTTCAGGTAGTTGTATCCCTCTCAATCCACAGTTGTCTTGCTATCGTTGCTACCTTCACTGACACAGACCTTTCCAGATTAAGTTTTGATGTTTTAATTATGAAAACAGTTTTTTTAGAAAAAGAAAAAGAAAAAGTTTTTAGACGATTGACTTGCTTCAAGTTACAAAAATTTCCCGCAAGTACACTTTCATTTTTTGGCTTTAGACAGAAAAAAGTCAATAGAGTTTATTGGGAAATTAAATTGGCAGTTTTCTTTTTTCTTTTATGTAGAATATTAGTCACTGAATATTTAAAAAATATAATTACGTACAGTCTCAGCTAGATTTTATGTGATTCAGTTGTATTTTCTCCCAACTCAGAACACGTTATTTGGATAAACGGTCAAAATGTCGAACTGGCTTATTGGATTTGACTAAATTGCATGTTTTTAACTTTTCCATGATGTATTGATAATCACAAAATAATCTTTGACAAAATTAGGGCTCTTTCTTCATCTTTTTGTTTCATTTATATTATACTTTATTTTTACTAATTTACCCAAATAAATTATACTATATGAACAACTGTGACATAATTATTTATAACTTACAGTCACTTGACTGTTTTTTATTGAGACAAGAATGTTATTTTACTTAATATAAATGAATACAGTTCTTCTTCAATGTTGCTTTGAAAATGCTATAATATTTAATAACGCCATAATTTTTTCATATTGGATGTTCGCATGAGAGGATTATTTCATAATAGACCTCTTACCCTGTTTACGTTTCCAGCAGGCAAAATTCACTCAAAACCACGCACGAATGAGAACTTTTTCATTGTGAAATGTATTTATTACACACTAACTAAAACATGTCTCTTTACTTGTACTTTTTATAATGCATATAAAGATTTATAAATAATTAATTAAACATTAACTAAAACATGTCTCTTTACTTTTACTTCTTATGTGCAGATACATGCCCTTTGGCTTTGCTGGACAATGAAATCATTAATTTTTGAAAGCACGAAAAAACGTTTATCAGGAATGAAATAAACTTTAACACTTCAAAACTGCACGTGATGGTTCATGATGAATGCGCTGCCTGAATCTTGTTTTCTAGGTACAAAAACGATTTTGTTTTCCTTATTTTGATAGAAAATCTCGTGGTGGAAAATTTTCTTTGATTTGTTACAATTGATCTAAGTTTGACCAATTCGCTTCTTGAAAAACATCTATAGAATTGGAATGTGTCCGCAAGGAAATGTAAACAAGGTAAGGAATCGATTATGTTGATTATCACTGTATAGGTTGCTTCGTCCTCATAAAAACTCACGAACTTTAGCCATGGTCAAACTTTGGTAATTCATAAAGGAACGAAGCTGTCCTGTACAATAAATGAAGTAACAGCCCCAATTACAGTAGTATTTTGGTGAAGACAACAAAATCCAAACTTTTATCCACGTACACCGCGGCTATGGGCATTTCAATTTATGTCGATACCATATGCCGCATTGAATGTAAATGTAAAATTTTATATGAGTGCCCCAATCTGATATTCAAGTTTATAGCTGATGCGTTAACCGAAACTCAGTTGAAATACGAATTTGAAAACACTGACATTTTTAAACTTTTTTGGATAATATGTTAAATATGTACTTTTTGAAGAAACACAACTTCCTCTGTCCAGATACTTTCATCGCGAGTTTTCGATTATTGGTTCTAAGCCTTCAACAGGTGAAAGAATACGGTTGACACGATACAATCTAGCAATATATAGATTAATTAATAGTTTAAATAGGCGATTAATTAATTGGCGTAAGCCTGCAATTGTTAGCGTTAATGTTTTCTAAGGATAACAGAGTATTGTTACCAGAGTGGCTTCGAGATATCGTCTGCATTATTAACAATTAACTAGTGTGCCATAATTCAAATTTTTTCTAATCGTATTTGTTTCCTTTGTCAATAGTTTGCCCGTCGTCAAGGTTGATCCCATACGTGAGCAGGTCCATGTATGTTTCCCTATACGTTTGAGAGTTTTCATAAATCTAAACATTTCATGTGCGTCTTTCTTTTTTCAAATAATCTTTGTATTTCGCCAATATAGCTAGCCTAGTTCCATTCCCATGGAAAGTCGCCACAATGGATTTTGTGAAACTTTATAGAATCATAGCATACTTCTGTCGTTAATAATGCCTACAATAACTCAAAGCCGCGCTCTCGTTATAATTCTCATCCTCAGAAAAGATAACGCTAATAACGACATTAATCCCCAGTATTAATATAGCAGCGTCTTCTCAAATGATGATGCATTGAAAGTCAAACTAAGAAAAAAAAATTATTTGCGTTATGTGATAATAGAATTGTTACATGATTGAACAATATAATTAAAGCCCGGATCAAACGAGCCGAGAGTGCATGAGAGTTGGCTGTTCTTTACGCTTTTCCATGCAACACTATTCATATGTATTCTATTGAATTTAAAACATATTTGGAGCATTCGTCGAGCATTATTTTGTTAATCCAGAGCTTCAAATGTCCTTTGTATAACAATTCGCGACTGCCAACTCTCATCAATTGTCATCCTCGTTTGATCGGGGATTAACGTTTTCAAAGGAAAATACGTGCAACAGTCTACATTTTGTGACATATAAAATGTTTCCAAACTCAGAGTCAAATTTTTTCCCCTCAAAGCTTTATCTTTTGGTTAGATATTGGTTGTTTATCCCTTTTCAAACCGTTTCATAAGTTCCAATGAAGAGAAGTGACTTGCTAAAAATACGTATCACTTTGTCCCGCTAGCTGAAACCTTAACGAGCGTTTTGAAGATTATTATAGTAATGGTCATTGAACCGAGTGGAGTGCAAGTTGGTCTGATCAGTGACCAACCACATTTCTAGAAATGCTAGTGATTTCAAAATGAATATAATAAAACTAAACAGAACAACAAAACAAAGATGACATATTTTTATTAATTATTCTTGTATATATACATATATATACCATAGGCCTATACGGAATTATATGATAGAACAACATCTGGGCAAGTCATTTAACTTTCCAGCATGTATCCAGCAAGAACATTCTAGTAGTTCATTCCCATCATTACGATGCTGTGGTAACCAAAGTTTAATTAGTTTAAATTTGCCTCTCCTAACAATAATACCAATTGTTTGGTGGCATGCAAATACACCCCATGGTTTCTCATCTAAGCCCAAGCTGACGCAAGTTAACACCTCACAAGTTTTCACATTAATTAAACACAGGCAATTTTTATATCCTTTACAAAGAAGGTGTTCCTCGTCAACAAATTCCAGTTTGGATCCTCTTGTGGAATAGAGAGGGAGGTTGCTACGAATTTTCATTGTAAGAATGTCTAAGATATACAACGTTCCGCGGTCATGTACAAGAAATGCCAGCAACTGTCCATCAGGAGAGAAACGAGCTGGCGCGAGATTGTTAAATACACGTGACTTTAAATCTACAGTGTTACCATCTTGTAATAAACATGTAGATTTCCCATATCTCATAAGCACATGATATAAACTACTACATGCGATTATCTCGACTTTAAATTTGTGTTCACGTAATAAGACTAAAATATCCTCAGGAAATGGCGTACGTGCAACTATTTCTTTTCTCAGAACATTAAAAAAACAAACCTGCGACTCCATAATACAAGCTACTAAATCTTCTGCAACTAAAAGACAATAACAACTACCAGTCAGTTCAGGGAAACGGGCAAGACGTTGGGTTACTTCAGAATTCCACAGCTCAGGGATGCCTGCAAAAGGTTTCCGCACCTCTATGCAAAAGAAGACACCATTTGTTACTGGAACAAAAAATGTGTTTCGCCTAAAAAGGTCTTTTGCTTGATCAATATTAATGTATTTTTCCGAAGGAGGCCAACTAGTAAGCATCACGATTTCAAAATTTCCCATTGTGTCATCTGTGTAGATATATCTTCCGTCCACTGAAACAGAAAAACTTAGTAGATCGAAAGAGGAATCAAATGTTTGTATTGTATTGTTTGAATTCTGCGTCAACTCTGTTAGCCTAAACAGTTTTACTTCCTTACCATAATAGCTAGAAACCAAAACGCTAGCATTATTGAGGATAAAAAAGAAACCCCCGTCTACTTTGTGAAACCACGAGCGATCGTCACTTTCCACTACCGCTTGGAATTCAGTGGCAGCCCTCGCGTTAATTGGCCATACTTCAATAAAACGTGTCGGACTAAGAAGTGTAGTTGTTAGGTCATGTTTTACAATTTCGTGTTTTGATCTACTGAGTGCCAGTTTGATCTTTGTTAGCTCACAGCAGTACCAGGAATCCGAATAAAACGTTGAAACTAAAAGTGCAAAGTTTCCACAACAAGACCTTGATATCATGCTGTAACTATTCTCAGTATCGTAAACACATAACTCGTCAACGTTTGTTGTTCCAATAAATCTATCATTAGCCGAGAACAAAATGGAAAATAATTCTGACCGACACGGAAGACTTACTATTTTCTTATTTTCGATCAGATTCCAAACTGTCAAATGAATGTCGTAATTTGTCACCATTTTGGTATTATTGTGAGAAAAACAGCAACTTGTAAACTTACTGGGTATTTCTTTGCACACAAGCAACCCAGATTCAAAATTTCCTTCGAAATTAAGTACAGGAGTAAGTCGTCCAGGTAAAATGACGTTTCTGAAAGGGTGGAAAACAATGCGGCGAGGCGGTTTTAGAATATAAATAGAACGGGGCAAAGCGGCACTCCGTTCTACAACAAAATCGTCAATTTTCCAAAGCAGTTTAAAATCAGAAAGAGAAAACAACTCAACTCCATTTTCATATCCACATATAAGAAAATCGTCTGACGGTGAAATATCAATATCTAAAACACTGTTTGTAGTTAAAATACGACCTATCAAACCCTTTTCAACAATACTTTCTTTTTTGTCTTCGCATTCGAAATATGCAAGCCCCCTGTAGCGTGTCATTAGCAAGTCAGATGCTTTCGAAGAAAGTACGTCATCATTTTCATTTACAACATGTTGCAAAAATGACCGTGGAACATCTTTCAAAATGTATGTGAACCGTCTTATTATACCGATGAGTGTTCTTATGGTTTGCTGCATTTCCTCACATACGCTGCTGTGCATATTGTAGCTTTCTAGGCTGGAAAAATTGCTTAATGTTGCGTACATATCAACACAAACACTTGCATGCACAATTTCTAAGTCAGTGCTCAATTCCGTCAGAGAATGCATGTCTTTTATTTCCGCCTCTAGCATATGTTGTATTCCGTACTGCAATGCATATTCAAATGTAAGGTCATATGTGAATCTTACCTCGTTTTCCTTCAATGTTGCCATTTCATAAACACAAATATCAGTAAGAGTTTTATGACCATATATCTCAATGATTGTAAAATCATGATTTGGTTTTACTAGCCAATCTTTTACTGATTTGTGAAAGAACGACACGGATTCATTCTTGATGACAAGAAGTGAAGAAAGGCAATTTATCAATTTCCGCAACGTTCTGCCTGCAATCGACGAATCTTTGTTAGAACTAAGTAATCTTTCAAGAAGTGCCAAAGGAAGCGGTCGTTTTGAAACTGATATTACGCCTAAAAGTAATAAAAATTGTTCCTGATCAATGCCTAGATTTTTAAGTTCGCTTTCAAGGCGATGAAAATACGTTTCGTAAATCTCTTCAATACCTCCAGGTAAATCTTCAATGTTAGATATGATGGCGCTGTATTCAGAAAGTTTACAAAGGAAAGAAGCATAGAGCATTAGACCTTCAGACTTTTTAACTAATTTTTTGACAATTTCCCTCCTTCGAACATGCTGAGATGCGGTCCTCAATTTATCCTCAAACAAAAGTTTAAGATCCTTTAAATTCCTTTCATCATCTCGCTCTAGAAACATTGGATTTAATCCTTGGAATTTACGGGCAATATCTGTTTCCGATCGTGTTGTGATTAAAAATCTAATAAATCCAGGAAATTTGTGAAAATGTCTGGTAATCAAATCAACAAGCTCGTACCTTTCTTCCTGCTGGCATTCATCTAGCGCATCTATTACGATTAGAAAATGTTTACCTGGATCGGGAATGTTTGTCAATGGTTCTTTGAAAAGCATTGTAAACAACCCTTCGATGTTCAGGTCGTCCAGTAACTGTGCTTTATTACCAGATAAGTTGTTGGTTAGGTTTTGTTTATATTCGGGAATGACATGACATAGCTGCCATGCCAACGACTGGAGGAGAAACTTTGGATTATTGTACCTACTATTGTTATATTGGAAAAAATGGCAAGCTCCAACATGTTCCGGGAAACGTTTACATGTAACTGCAGCGATAGTTGACTTACCCATTCCAGCTTGACCAGAAATAATAAAGGCACGATTATTAGACGTTTTGTCGTATAGCCATTTTGATACCTGATCAAAAACCCACTCACGAGTGCCTTCAGTGTAGTTTTCATAAAACGATTGTATTTCGTCTTTAAAGTCGTGTTCATGAAGGCACTCACTAAGAATGTCTTTTGTGGAAGACTTAACACGTTTCAAGGATTCATCAATCTTTCTGGATACTTTTTCAAACCCGGCATCAAGTTTTGACATCCCCTTTTCCATTCGGTCTAGTTTTATCACTACTTCCTTCTCACTTTCATTCCATTCTTTTCTCACACGATTCACTTCCTCCTCTCCACATTCCTCAGCCTTCAATCTATCAATTTCGGCTTCATTTAAACCCAAACTACGCAAAGCCGAACTTACCTCCACCCAATGAGCCTCAAAATCTAACCCACTAACACCTGTGCCAGGGACATGACCAAAGAAATTATTACGAAATAGCCTAATACGAACAATGTTCGCTTCACGAGAAATGTCAGTGGAACCTGGCATAACATTCCACCCTGTAGTAGGAGGAGATAAGCCACAGATATTTCTTAACAGGATAACAAGTAATGTTATATCAAATTCTTGAATATTTGGAATCCTAGGGGGAGGTGGGAACAGTTTATCCCATTGTGGTTGCGTGATTATTTTCTTTGTCGTAAAAAGATTGTAAAGTTTGAGATAGTGAGTAGACAAAACAGCATGCAAATTACCTGGATGTATGCTTAAGAAGATGTTTCTCAATACCTCTGTTCCTCCATCAACAATCAACCTCATCAACTTAAAGCCATAGATCTTTTCTTCAGAACTCTCAAGGACTGACGATGCCATGATTACGGTACCTGTTATTATTAGAAAAGGAATAAATTGTAGACAAAAACCAGAATGTAAAAAAGAGGAGATCATTTTGTTTATAATTTATATATCATCGCACAGAAGAATTGCGCCTAGTTCACTGTCAATTGAATGATAACTTGTAACTGAGAGATTTGAAATATGCATATCAAACTATTGCAGTTGTATACTTGATATGCATATTTTAAATCTTCCAATCTCAGCTACAGTACATGCTATGATTCAACTGCAATTCTATCCCGACGCAGAACGCGTTTTTTGGATGCGCACTCGACATTATGCTTTGGCTTATATCCTGTCTATAGTGAGTCTATTGATATAATTAGTGAATTGTAGATAGAGCTGCTAATGTATTCAAGTTAAATCACTCTCTTTGGTGGTTTATCTCGAATTCGGCGATAAAATGTTTTGAAATTTAGTAAATTTTATGTCCGCATGTCAGAATGTTCGCGTGTCCGCATGTCTGAATGTTCTCGTGTCCGCATGTCTACAAGTGGTTGTTTTCGTCTATTAGCTGTACTAGTATACTAGTGGACTATCCGGCCTCCGCTGTCTTTGCCAGATGACAATTGGGTCAAATTTGCAGCGCAAATGTATGGTGTCCCATGTCCGCCAAAAATCAACATTTGCATTTCACTATATGATATTTTGAGGATCATATTCATTTCATTAAAATAACAATATTGTTTTTGAAGATCACCGGTTTATCGGTTGAAAACACAGCTTATTTTTTGAAGACCAACTTTGGAAGACCAACTTTTGATACCCAACCGCAATCCAAACAAACAATACTTGCTACGGGCAATTTTTGATATGATAAATTCTATCGACCGTTTTTGTCTCGAGACGCTAATGTAGACTACCAAGAGCTTATGCTGAAACTTGATATTTTACAACGGTTGCTAGTAAATATGAATCTTGATGGAACAAATGGAACACCAATCCAGACAATAGGATATCCGGAGGGGGTAGGGGGGTTAACTTCTAATTTCCTCCGTGGGGATGGTATGGATGTTTTCTGGAATGACCCATTGATAAACAGAGAAAACAAGATAATGTATTGTCCTAGAACATAGATACCCTAATATATTACACACAGTCAGGTTTTAGCAGTGCCGTAGCAAGCTCGATAATTGGGGGACTGATATTCATATATTTGTGTTCACAGACCATAAAAACAATGGAAATAAAAGTAACACAGAACACGAATATATGAATATCAGCCCCCCCCCCCAATTATCGAGCTTGCTATGGCACTGTTTAGGTGTCCAAATGGTATACATGACATTAAAAACCTGCACAAACTTTCCCCCTGCTCCCCCGCCCGTAAAAGTTGATGTCTGCTGCCACTGCTGGAAATGTTCTCCTTTTGGAGGATGTGAAGGAGTGGATATTAAAGTTATAAATGTTTATGTAATTTACTCCTTCACATCCTACAAAAGGAGAAAATCGCAACTAAAATTGCAGCAACAAATGGCAACAATACAACTTACTGTGTAATGTTAGAAAATGGAGGGGTATTCTGCAATCTAACCTGATCAAAAGTAAGGGACCGTTCATTATTTATGACCGGGGTGGGCTGGCAAAGTTCAATTAACAACTAAACAACATCTCCTACCCCACCCCCTGTATCACAACAAAATTCAATGACCCCCTTCACATGAATTCTAAAAAATAGTAACCCCCCACCCCCTCACCACCACCACCGACAATATAATAAATGTACAGTACTGTATAGAAATGAGCTCTTTGAAATTGTTGTTAAAGGCATCAGATCTTTCATTTACTTGTGCTTTCAACAATTAATATGCATGCCTATTTAACCCCACTAAAGAGTTTCTTGTCTGGCGTTAAACAAGTAAAAAAAAAAGTACTGGGGTGCAATCGGTTAACTAGAGACATTGTAAGATTTTTTGGTTAACCCATTAAGCTGCAGAGCGCCGAAGAGGCTAAAGCTGGGGGTCATACCATTTTTCGCTACTAAGAGTGTAGTAAAAAGTTGCTCAAAAGGAAAAAGTTGCTTGAAGTTGCTCGAGCCGAAAAAAGTGCTCCAAACGCAAAAATTTGCTCAAAAGTTGCCGAGCACAATAATAATAATAATAATAATAATAATAATAATAATAATAATGAAAGCTTTAATACTTTTGTTATATACTATATATATACAATTGTAAATCTCACTAATTTAAGGTAACTTACAATTGGCTATTTGGATCACAACTATATGAACTAATAAAAATGACAAGACAGAATACATGAAAGTATGTAAATATACAAGACAATCAGATATTTCAAATAGTTAACAAGTCCGGACTTTCCCAGTCCTTATTTCGACAGCAGAAAATATAGTATGTACTTCGAATGGCAATAGTCATCATTTTCCTAACACAGTACGTTTGGTACTTTTTGTCCAGACCAACATTTCCTAACATTTCTAAGAATGTAGAGCATTAATTGTTTTTGTTTGTGGAAACACCACGTAAATTTATTACTGCAAAGCTTTCGATCCGTAAGCCCGGATCTTCATCAGTGCTAATAATATCTTTGCAGTAATAAATTTACGTGGTGTTTCCACAAACAAAAACAATTATATTTTATCGCCATGCAAACATTCAAAGAACTTATGTAGAGCATTCTTGTGCAAAAATACCTAGGGAGCTCATGGAAAGATTTATAAAGTTTACTTCGTTAAAATTTTCGTCTAGTTGTTTTACTAATTCTTTATATTTGGCTTTTTTCCGATTAACGTTGTTCTCGAGGTTTGTCTCATAGCCAACAGTGAGCTAGACCACATAAAGAGAGCCATTTGATAACGATAGCAACAAATCCGGGCGATACTTTGTACGGACTTTTGAATCCAGGCACATCAGCGTAGAGGGCAGAACCGTTCACAGTTTGCAAGGTATTGGCAAGGAAGTTCAGGATTGAATTGTGTCTCCACGTAAATCGATCGAGATAACACTGACATCCAGCAACCACGTGCAATAATGATTCTGGGCCAAGACAAAAGGAGCATTCTGAACTTGAAGACAATCCCCATCTGCTAAGGTTCTTGCGTGTCGGAAGAGAGTTATTGATATAGCGTATGGTAAAGTTATAAATGTTTTTCGGAAGTTTTGATTGAGCAGTAGACCACACTTTGCTAAGATGCGACAAGGAGAACTTTGTCACACTAGAGAAAAAGGATCCCTGACAAGTTAATTGATTTTGGAGTTTATCTTCATGTTCAGACCGAAAGTCTTCGAGCACTTCTTTGGTTGAGTTATAAAAGTCGTATTGGATATTAGTATGAGTATTAGTAGATTTCCACAGTTCGTTGATTGATTGATTAGGAGAAAGTTTTAAAGCTTTTCGAAGAACTGTTTGGCATTGGGTAAATTTCACCAAATTTGTTGCGAGTTAGAAAAAACAGCACTTAGTGTTCCTGAGATTGGAATTTCAAGCCATTTACGCATGTATTGGTTGACTATACGGAATCAATATCTTCAATAACCCATGTTTTAGAAAGTGTTGCGATAGTGAAATGCCACGATATTTTGGATAAGACATAACGACTGTACACGAGAAGCTTATTTCTTGGGTGGAGTGGCTTCGAGTCAATATCATTCATTAGTTCATTAACGAGAGTGGTTAGTTCAGTCTTATGGTTATCGTTCGACATGTTAAAATCAAAGTAACGTCCTAAATATTGAAACGCTTCTCCAATCTTTATTGTTGGCATCAGATTATTGTTGATGAGGAGTTTCGGTAAATATTGGACTGATTTTGTGATGGCTTTCTTGATGCCAAAGGTACTACATTTATCGACTCTGATAATCATATTGGACCATTGGCACCAGATGGAAAAACGATTTAAGAGATGCTGGTTTTCAGATTCTTGGCCAGTGATTACGGCTGCGTCATCAGCGAATTGGAACCAGTGGATAGGATTTAATAGCTTGAAGGAGAAGCCGAACTGACGGTACTTTTCAGCTTTGATATGTTGGATAAAAGTATTGAAGCACATATTGAAAAGAAGAGGACTGAGGCAATCTCCTTGCAATACGCCACGGCCAACAGATATAAAAGGGGTGCGGAATTCGGAGGTAATTATTGAGGTTTGGAACTCAGTGTATAAACTTTTTATAACGAATTTTATGTGTTCTGGGATGTGGTGGTAGTCGAGTACTGATTGGATGAGATTATGATGGACTTCGCCGAAAGCATTCTTCAGATCAAGTAAGGTGATGACAACAGCACGTTGTCTGATCCGGGCTTTGTTGATGATGTCAGCCATTTGCGCAGTGTGTTCTAGAGTGCCAGATAAGTTAGGGGTGAAGCCCTTTTGTATGCCGTGTTCGATAAAGTTATTGGATGCGAGGAAGGAATATATTGCGTTTCGAAGACAAGGTGTAAATACTTTTAATGGTATAGACTCAAGTGTTATTGGACGGAAATTTGACGGGTCATCAGTGTTACCTTTCTTATGTATTAATATAGTACCGGCTTTTTTCCATTCATTCGGGACAGTTCCAGATAGCCAAACTTCATGAATTAGTTCACTGAGGTAAGTTCTCAGATAAGGACATCGCTTAAAACATATTATCGAAAGCTGATCAAGAGGGCAAGGAGACCCAGACAATTTCATTTTACGTATCACATTAGTAATTTGTTGATAAGTCGGGGGGCAACCTCGTTCCCAGGGCTTCAGTGTGAGGACGAGGCGAGACACGAGGAAGCCCTGGTCCGGGCCGGTCACTTTTGCATTCTGATTGGCTAACACCATATTGTTTAAAAATAACTGAACTTGACGGTTGACAATAACAAATTACAATACAATTCAACATTTGTATTTTTATGATTCTTGTGTGTACGAGTATGCTTTGCAAAATAATCTTTCAAAGTAAGACGTTTTCCCGACTGCACGATTTACTTTCGCCTCGGCCGGTTACAAAACTCAAAAGCCGTGTCGAAGTGAGCTGTGATGTTTCCTGACAAAACAAGAAATGCATGTCTACTATTATTTAAGTTTTCCTTGTACAGTATTTATTAGTGCAGATGTCTGATGAAATACTACGCGTATTGCATTGTAGTAATATTTTAATTTACAATATTCTGTACTGACAAATAAAAGCAAGACAAACAATTAAATGAAACTACTAAATTAATTTAGGCCCTGTTTACTTAATATACGCCTAGGCCGATGTAGTCTACAAGATTCGCACGCCACACAGTTTTTCAGTTTCAGAATACGCCGAATACTTGAAAATTGCGACTATACGATAAAATAAAACAAAGATTGTGAAGGGGATAAAATTTGTAGGCAAGCATTGCTCCTGAACGGCAAGTGTTGGGGTCCGGCGAAACAAGCGAACCGTATATTCCTGTACAGCGTAAACAGGTTACGCGAGGTTTTATATTTGTGTTTATTTAATATATTGAACTAAGTCAGATCTATAAGAGCATATTTAAACCAAATATTAATTCAGCAATAGCCATATTGTTCAAGACGAGAGAAAGGAAATTTCGTGTCAATCACTACTTGCATGGAGACGCCTAGATGCAGCTTGGATGCACTTTGCCTGTGGTTGAAAATCTCCAGAAATATCTGTATATCTTAGAAAACATAGATGGGATCTTCATAGATTTTAGCTGATTCGTGTCAAACTTCGCTCTACACATAAATAATATCGATTGAGAAGTCTTTTGGCTATTCATTTGTTTCGAAGACTTGTATATTTCATTAAAGAATATCTCGCCACTCCTTGACGAGTAGCTGTCAAATACTGCCATTTTTTGACGTCACGTGACCGGCCCGGACCAGGGCTTCCTCATGTCTCGCCTCGTCCTCACACTGAAACCCTGGGAACGAGGTTGGTCGGGGGGTCAAGGTTGAATTGAACTTCGGGATCAGATAACTTTGGAATCCAGCTGGGAATGTTAAAGTGCCCCTGACACAAAACATTTTTCCCAGTCTATTGAAAGTACTCATTTAGTATAGTGTTCTAGCGAAAAAAAATTTCGATTTCATCAAAACGAAAAATTTTTAGAACCGTTTGAATCCAAATATTTTTGGCTAATGGCCGTCGGCGACAGAAGTCTGGCACTAGCATTTATTCTGACGTCACGCAAGTGAGTCGAATCTTGATGCCTGTTAAGTTATCTGTTTTAATCAGCTCGAAGATTTTGATCGCTGAAGTGTTTAACTTTTTATATTCTAAGTTCTATAAAGTATCATGTCAACAGAATCAGTCCGATGATTCCGGAGCGAATTTTATACCTGGTTAATTTAATATGTTGTATTGGAAGATGCTGTAGCATCTCGTCAGCTAGGTCTCTAGTCGGTATCATTAATATTACCAAATCTGCGACGCGGACGTGACGAAAAACTGCCGCTATTATCACAGTTTCACTTCACGGATAAAAACTGTTGTTGGTAAACAAAGTCAGGGACACGAGAAAAACAAAGTAAAACTAGTCTCCCATTCATATCTCCGGGTCGGTGCATGCTATGAAGATAAAATTACTACCATTCGATTCAGAGAAACAAAATCTCCTTATTTCTAATGATAGTTGCTGCCGAGCCTCTGCTCGGCAGCACACTATTCTTAACGTTACATGACGTTCTTGCTTTTTCGTGTCCAGTCCCCGCGGCCGAGTTATGTATAGTCGAATAGCGATTTTCACTCGGTGGAGATTTCGGCATTCCAGGGGGCTCATTAAGTATTCACGTTGGATTGTAAAATGAGGGGGTTGTTCAACAAAATTTTCTTCAATGATGCGAGCAGGCTACTCAAATATGTGTCTTTTAAGGTTTCACCCGAAATTTTCAGTACATAAAGTAGTAATATCTGTATGTTTAGTTCATATACTTAGTGTTTATTTATCGATGTGATGAACCGGTTTAATAAAGTTGCGAATATCGAGGGTAACAGCCTGGGTTCATGCTACCAGCTACCTACTTATGGCTACCTATTACAAATCGCTGGCTACTAAATATGAAAGAGTTTAAGAATTTATAAACTATTGTTTGGTCAAAGTCGAGTAATGTATTGTCATTATAATTTTATTTTGACAATTAGTCATATGTCCACAATGGCACAATATGTCTTACAGTATTAAAATTCGCGCAGTACTGGAATTCGCGCAGCGCTGGGTGAGCAAATTTTAGCACTGCGCGAAATATAATCATAGATATCTTATATATAATCCGCGCGAAAAACGTTGTGGTAGTAAAGATAAAGCGTGCGTTTAAAATAACAAGAACTAAAACACTTATTGCATGGATCAACTTGTAACAAGTCTGTTGAGTTCAACAACCTTGTAGCAAGTTGCCAACAAGCCGTTGACAACTTGTCAACAAGCTGGGAACAAGCAGTGCGAACACATCCTGTTGACAAGTTGTTGGAACAGCATTGCTACAAGTCTGCTGCAGGTTTGTTACAACTTGTGCGTTTTTACGTGTGTACACGCAAGCATACACGTGGCGCGCGCGTGCGAGTAAAAACCCTATATTTTGAAAAATTCAAAATAAATATTTCTACTCGCCTTATTCAAACGAAACTTCTTACACGAAAGCGCTTTAATACAAGGAGTATTTTACTCATATTGACTCCAGCGACGTGCTGGGGTCTTGAAAAGGACGACGAATGAGCACGTCTGATGAGGCCCAGGCCCAGTGATGGGATTATATGGATCAAGATTGGGGCGGGGGGTATTACTGATCAAACATGAAACATTTCAGTAATGTTTTCGTAAGTTTAGATTTTTTAAATATAAATTGTAATATCTTAATCTTGATTTTCAGAATTAAAATCTATATTTTAAAGTTAAAATCTGCAATTAGAAACAACAAAAATCGTAAAAATTTAAATTGGGGTGACGAGAAATTAAGTCGTTTACTGGCACTGATGAATAAAATTGTCTGGCATTGATAGCAGGGCCGTAGCAACCGGGGGTCTGGGGTCTTCAGGCCCGCCCCCCCCAAAAAAAAAACTTGTAAACTAGCGATAATCTGTGAAGTTTGAGAGGGATATAATTACCTAATAATCGCCCCTGACTAATCAGCTCCCCCAATACAAAATTGCTTCCTACAGGTAGTGGATAGGCAGTAACTATTAAAGTATGCATGCGCATTGCCTGCCAAAGGCGGTTAATAAGAGCAGATACTGACAGTACTCTACAACTGACAAGTAAAATCGTCTGGCGTTACAGAGTGTAAATTTCTCTGGCGTTAGACAGAGTTAATACTAAAGTGGGGTGCATTGTCAGCTAATGGGTATGCCGTTTATCCACTTTTGACCCAATGGCAACTTTTTCATGTTGGTTATTTACTCATGTTCCGTGCAGGCAATTTAAGAATAAGTTCATTGGGTCAAAAGTAAACTCCCCTTTAGAGTGGTTTTGCATTCAGTTCATGTGGCAAAAAAGGCAGCACTTTCCTTGCGATAGTAACTCCTAGTTTTAGTCAAATATAGTTTTAGTCAAATTGTAGTCAAATAGCTATTTATGACCTTTGGTCACCTTTGAGAGGTCAAGCGATGTCATAATTCATTATATTACTCAATTAATCTCGAACAATGTAAAGTAGCCATACATTTAGCCGACCCTTTGGACATATCTTTTTCTTAATAGTCTTATTCGAACCGGAATCCAAAACACTATTTAGAGTGTTATTTTCAAGCTTGTGTCTTCAGATTTGCATCTTTTATTTCGGTATTACAAAATATTTACATTTTTAGCTGGCCGCAAAACCGAAATACAATTGGAAATTGAATCATCAAAACAAAGCAAATCATCGTCAGTCTTTATTAGCTTCAGATAGTTAGGCTTGCCGAGCCCCGGCAACGAAAAGAATTGCCTCTCGTAATCCTCTGTTCTACAATGATCCGAGCATATAGTCGAAGTCTTTGACGGCACAAACGATTTGCGCATACAAAATCAACCCATACTTTTCTTCGTCTTTTAGCTTCCGCGTGTTCGTCATTGAAGCATGGAATATTGTGTAGACTTATTCCATCTTTTAAACATGCTTTATTGGTACAGTTAGCTGCAACACAGTAAAAAGGCATATCTTTTTCGATCACAAATCTACCTATATATCCGCCGAGAGTTGATAGTGCTAGTATAGTTGAATAATAGAATATACGCCGACTCACTTGCGTGACGTAACAAAAATCACTCGTTCCAGTTTCCTTCGAACACGGACGCCTGCCAACCAAAGGCCCAAATTTTGCGTGTTCAAACGGCTCTAAAATTTTTTCGTTTTGATGAAATCGAAAAATTCTTTCGCTAGAACACTATACTAAATGAGTACTTTCAATAGACTGAAAAAACTTTTTTGTGTCAGGGGCACTTTAAACAGTCTACTGGGATTAATTTTAGCCAAAGATTTAGAAAAATAAGTAAAGCCATCTGTCACGTTAAATGATGGTAGGTAATATTGAGTCATTCTTATTGATAATGTTTTTAATATAACCCCAAAAGTTCCGTACGATATAATTGTCATGACTGAATGACTCATTGCTGTCAGAGGTTAGCTCATCGTTGTTGTTATTACGAAGTTTATCACGCAATGTGCGGGAGACGTATTTAATTTTACTAAGGTCATCTTTGTTGGATTTTAAATTTTGCAAAGCTTTCTTTAACTCCTTTGCAGTATATTCTTTATATTTAGTAACCATATTTTTGTCAGGTACCGTTTCATTATGTCCATTCAAAGTTATCTGCAAAGTAGTAATATATAACGTCGTTTAAAAGTTTGATTTTTGAGTTTACGTCTTGCACTCTGATTGGATCATTTAACTGTAGCGCACATTTAAAATAATCATTAGCCGTTTGCCACCCAGAGTCATTTTTAGGTAAATTTATGCCTTGTTTCAGTTCGGGCAAACTTTCGTCATTAGTCATATCAATGTCGTTAATAGAATTGTCATTTTCAGGGGTATCTGCAGTGTTATCCGTCGTTATTTGCTCTTCAAGATCAGCAGACAGCTCGTCGTTAAGGCCATGTATCACTTGACATCTACGCTGATGCATTTTAAGGCCACGCGCACCTTTGCATATCTTACCACAACAACACTTAACAACTGTGCGACTTGGTACAGGAACATTAGGTGACTGCATAACAGACACTTCTCTCGATGTAATATTAGGGCGGTCTTGTTCAGCGTGATTAATCCGTTGTTTACATCGCGACGAATGGCGACCAAGCGAGACGAAGTCTTGTCCACAAAACGAACAAGCGACACAAATCGATAACATAGCAATAATGCTTGAACGAATCATAATGAAAATCTTTTTGTGATGAACAATATTAAGAATTATTAAGAAATACTGTGATTCAAATACGAAATCAGCGATGAAACTATTGACATGTACAGAGCACGTATAAACGTGTCTCTGCTCGATGTAATGATAATAATAATGAAAACTTTATTAAATGGATATTTAGCTTATATATACAATTGCAAATCTCACTTATATCAGGTAATTTACAACTGGCTACTTAAATCACTGCTTATATATGCAAAAATTATACTGTCTATTAAGATAACAAAATGACAGTACAACGTTTAAACACTTAACAGTTCCGGATTCATCCATTCCTTGTTTCGACAACAAAATATATTGAATACGTTGTTCGGATTGCAATCGTCGTCATTCTTCTAATACAGTAATTCTGATGTTGCTTTTGAAAACCAAAATCATTAAGCATTTCTATGAAAGTAGAACATTCTTTACTGAAAACACCAAGAGAACTAATCGAAAGATTTACAAATTTTACTGAGTTGAAATGTTCATTTTGTTCCCTAATTAATTCTTTATATTTTGACTTTGATTAATTCTTTATATTTTGATATTTTGACGCTCAATGTTTTTTTGAAGATTTGATTCGAAGCCAACTGTAAGTTCAACAATATAGAGTGTTCCGGTTGAGGTTGAAAGAAGCAAATCTGGACGGTAGGTGTCACCAGTGATGATTGATGATGGACTTTTGTACCCTGGGAGATCCACGTAAAGATGTGAGCCGCTTACGGTCTGCAGGCTTGTTGCGAGAAAGTTTAGAACGGAGTCATGTCTCCACGTGAATCGTTCTAGATACGATTGGCAACCAGCTACTACGTGCAGAAGTGTTTCAGGAGCTAGACATCGCGAACAGTCTGAAGTCGGTGATAAACCCCATCTTGCAAGGTTTTGGCGCGTTGGAAGGGAGTTATTGATGTATCGAACTGTAAAGTTGAATATATTTTTCGGAAGGTTCGATTGGCACGCAGACCAAATTTTAGTGAGTTGGGACAGTGAGAACTTTGTTATATTAGTGAAGAAAGAGCCTTGACAGGTTAATTGAGTATGCAGTTTATCCTCTTGTCCAGAGCGAAAGTCCTTAAGAACTTGCTTAGTGGAGTTATAAACGTCATACTGAATATTTTTGCTGTTGCTAGTTGCTTTCCAAAGATCGTTAATTGCTTCGTTTGGGGATGTTTTTAGGGCTTTACGGAGAACAGTTTGACATTGAATAAATTTGACAGATGGGGGACAAATACTGAGGCCAAACTTGTTGCGGGTTAGGAAAACAGTGCTTAGCGTTCCAGATATAGGTATATCAAGCCATTTACGGATATAACTGTTGACTTTGGAATCAATGTTTTCGGTGACCCACGTTTTCGATACGCTAGAAACTGTAAAATGCCAGGATAATTTTGACAGAAGATATCGACTGTAGAGGAGGACTTTATTTTTTGGATGTAATGGTTTGGAATCAATATCTGCCATTAGTTCTTCAACGAGTGAGATTAGTTCAGACTTGTGGTGTTCGTCTGACATATTAAAACTAAAGTATCTTCCTAAGTATTGAAAAGCCTCACCGATATTGACCTTTGGAATTAGTTGCTTGTTAAT
>CACRXK020007006.1:0-23802 GCA_902702795.2 Paramuricea clavata
GCATTTTAATGTCAGACATCGCTGTTAATTAATTCCACACGAGACGAGAAAGAGTTAAGTAGAATAAAAAGAGAGTTAAAGAAACTGTAGGCGACATGGTCTAGTGGTAAGGACAAAGTGTTGCATCTACTTTAAAGCCAGGTTCGTTTCCAGGTTGTGCTGAAAGCATTTTAATGAAGCATTTTAATTCCACCCGCGACGAGAAACAGTTAAGTAGAATAAAAAAGGAGTTAAAGCATGGGCAGGAGAGATGGTCTAGCGGTAAGGACAAAGTCTTACACGTCTCAGAAGCTAGGTTCGATTCCTGGTTTTGTCGAAATCATTTTGGGCTGGGAAAGGTTCGAAATATAATTATATTAACTTTCACGTCTTTTTCGATTACACATGCAGCTGGGAAAACCTGCTTTTTATCTCCACGGACGTCTAGTGCTGCACGAGTAAGGCATCGACAGAAATCCTATTGATCATAGATTCCAAAAATACAATTTTCAGACTAGCCCAAATTCGAGTCTCTGCTACAGGAGCCTTGAAATTCAATAGAACATAAGGTTCGAAACACCATGCATAATATTAACTTTCACGTCTTTTTCGAATACACAGCTGGAAAAACCTGCTTTTTATGTCCACGGATTCTCTAGTTCTACAAGAATGAGGCATCGACAGAACGGCAATTGACCGTAGATTCCAAAAATACAACTTTCAGACCGTGCCAAATTCTAGTTTTTGCTACAGGAGCCTTGAAATTCAATAGAACATAAGGTTCGAAACAGCATAATATTAACTTTCACGTCTTTTTCGATTACACAGCTGGAAAAACCTGCTTTTTACCTCCACTAACAAGTCTACTGATGCACGAGTAAAGCATCGACAGAAAGCCTATTCATCATAGATTCCAAAAATACAATTTTCAGACTAGCCCAAATTCGGGTCTCTGCTACAGGAGCCTTGAAATTCAATAGAACATAAGGTTCGAAACACCATGCATAATATTAACTTTCACGTCTTTTTCGAATACACAGCTGGAAAACTTGCTTTTTATGTCCACGGACTCCCTAGTTCTACAAGAATGAGGCATCGACAGAAAGGTTATTGACCGTAGATTCCAAAAATACAACTTTCAGACAGTGCCAAATTCTAGTTTTTGCTACAGGAGCCTTGAAATTCTATAGAACATAAGGTTCGAAACAGCATGCATAATGTTAACTTTCACGTCTTTTTCGATTACACAGCTGGAAAACTTGCTTTTTATGTCCACAGACTCTCTAGTTCTACAAGAATGAGGCAGCGACAGAAAGGCTATTGACCGTAGATTCCAAAAATACAACTTTCAGACCGTGCCAAATTCTAGTTTTTGCTACAGGAGCCTTGAAATTCAATAGAACATAAGATTCGAAACACCATGCATAATATTAACTTTCACGTCTTTTTCGAATACACAGCTGGAAAACTTGCCGTTTTTATGTCCACGGACTCCCTAGTTCTACAAGAATGAGGCATAGACAGAAAGGTTATTGACCGTAGATTCCAAAAATACAACTTTCAGACCGTGCCAAATTCTAGTTTTTGCTACAGGAGCCTTGAAATTCAATAGAACATAAGGTTCGAAACAGCATGCATAATATTAACTTTCACGTCTTTTTCGATTACACAGCTGGAAAAATCTGCTTTTTACCTCCCCGGTCAAGTCTACTGATGCACGAGTAAAGCATCGACAGAAAGGCTATTGATCATAGATTCCAAAAATAAAATTTTTAGACTAGCCCAAATTCGGGTCTCTGCTACAGGAGCCTTGAAATTCAATAGAACATAAGGTTCGAAAAAACATGCATAATATTAACTTTCACGTCTTTTTCGAATACACAGCTGGAAAAACATGCTTTTTATGTCCACGGACTCTCTGGTTCTACAAGAATGAGGCATCGACAGAAAGGCTATTGACCGTAGATTCCAAAAATACAACATTCCGACCGTGCCAAATTCTAGTTTTTGCTACAGGAGCCTTGAAATTCAATAGAACATAAGGTTCGAAACAGCATGCATAATGTTAACTTTCACGTCTTTTTCGATTACACAGCTGGAAAACTTGCTTTTTATGTCCACAGACTCTCTAGTTCTACAAGAATGAGGCAGCGACAGAAAGGCTATTGACCGTAGATTCCAAAAATACAACTTTCAGACCGTGCCAAATTCTAGTTTTTGCTACAGGAGCCTTGAAATTCAATAGAACATAAGGTTCGAAACAGCATGCATAATATTAACTTTCACGTCTTTTTCGATTACACAGCTGGAAAACTTGCTTTTTATGTCCACGGACTCTCTAGTTCTACAAGAATGAGGCAGCGACAGAAAGGCTATTGACCGTAGATTCCAAAAATACAACTTTCAGACCGTGCCAAATTCTAGTTTTTGCTACAGGAGCCTTGAAATTCAATAGAACATAAGGTTCGAAACAGCATGCATAATATTAACTTTCACGTCTTTTTCGATTACACAGCTGGAAAAACCTGCTTTTTATGTCCACGGACAAGTCTACTGATGCACGAGTAAAGCATCGACAGAAAGCCTGTTGATCATAGATTCCAAAAATACAATTTTCAGACTAGCCCAAATTCGGGTCTCTGCTACAGGAGCCTTGAAATTCAATAGAACATAAGGTTCGAAACAGCATGCATAATTAACTTTCATGTCTTTTTCGATTATACAGCTGGAAAACTACGGTCAATAGGCTTTCTGTCGATGCCTTATTCGTGCGTAATCGAAAAAGACGTGAAAGTTAATATTATGTTGTTTCGAAAAACAGTATAATAAACAGTATATCGCATTAATTAACAACGATGGCTGGCATTAAAATGTTTTCGACACAACCAGGAATCGATCCTAGCTTCACGTACTTGCAACACTTTGTCCTTACCACTAGACCATCTCGCCTACACGAGCTTTTAACTCCCTTTTTTATTCTACTTAACATGCACTTTCTCGTCTCGGGTGGAATTAGTTAACAACGATGTCTGACATTAAAATCCTTTTTGACACAACCAGGAATTGAACCTGGCTTTACGCACTTGCAACACTTTTTCCTTACCACTAGACCATCTCGCCTACAATTGCCTTAACTCCTTTTTTATTCTACTTAACTCTTTCTCGTCTCGGGTGGAATTAATTAACAACGATGCCTAACATTAAAATGCTTTTTGACAGCAGCAGGAATCGATCCTGGCTTAACACGCATGCAACAATCCCTTACCACTAGACCATCTCGCCTACACATGCTTTAACTCCTTTTTTATTCTACTTAACTCTTTCTCGTCTCGGGTGGAATTAATTAACAACGATGCCTGACATTAAAATGCTTTTTGACAACAGCAGGAATCGATCCTGGCTTAACACACATGCAACAATCCCTTACCACTAGACCATCTCGCCTATATACATGCTTTAACTCCTTTTTTATTCTACTTAACTCTTTCTCGTCTCGGGTGGAATTAATTAACAACGATGCCTGACATTAAAATGCTTTTTGACAACAGCAGGAATCGATCCTGGCTTAACACACATGCAACAATCCCTTACCACTAGACCATCTCGCCTATACATGCTTTAACTCCTTTTTTATTCTACTTAACTCTTTCTCGTCTCGGGTGGAATTAATTAACAACGATGCCTAACATTAAAATGCTTTTTGACTACAGCAGGAATCGATCCTAGCTTAACACACATGCAACAATTTGCCCTTACCACTAGACTATCTCGCCTACACATGCTTTAACTCCTTTTTTATTCTACTTAACTCTTTCTCGTCTTGGGTGGAATTAATTAACAACGATGCCTGACATTAAAAAGCTTTCGACACAACCACGAATGGAACATAGCTTCTCACACTTGCAACACTTCGTCCTTACCACTAGACAATCTCGCCTACACTTGGTTTAACTCCCTTTTTATTCTACTTAACTCTTTCTCGTCTCGGGTGGAATTAATTAACAATTAATTTTTTTCGCCTTTTTCACAAATGAAAGTAGTTGTTTTGTTGTTGCTGTTTTTTTTTGCTACTTATGAAAAATGAGAAAAAATCGCTAAAAATCCACAAAAAGTAAAGGCTATAGCCTTTCTTTTTTACTGTTTTTTGGCCATTTATAAAAAATGAAAAAATCGTAAAAATGGCGAAAAGTAAAGGCTATAGCCTTACTTTTTTGCTGTTTTTGGCCATTTATGAAAAATGAAAAAATCGCTAAAAATGGACGAAAAGTAAAGGCTATAGCGTTTCTTTTTTACTGTTTTTTGGCCATTTATAAAAAATGAAAAAATCGTAAAAATGGACGAAAAGTAAATGCTATATATAGCCTTACTTTTTTGCTGTTTTTTGGTCATTTATGAGAACTGAGAAAAGTCACTAAAAATGGACGAAAAGTAAAGGCTATAGCCTTACATTTTTGCTGTTTTTTCCCTATTTATGAAAAATGAGAAAAGTCGCTAAAAATGGGCGAAAAGTAAAGGCTATATGCTTACATTTTTGCTGTTTTTCCCTATTTATGAAAAATGAGAACAGTCGCTAAAAATGGTCGAAAAGTAAAGGCTATAACCTTATATTTTTGCTTTTTTTTTGCCATTGATGAAAAATGAGAAAAGTCGGTAAAAATGGACGAAAAGTAAAGGCTATAGCCTTTCTTTTTTACTATTTTTTCCCTATTTATGAAAAATGAAAAATGAAAAAATCGCTAAAAATGGACGAAAAGTAAAGGCTATAGCCTTACTTTTTTACTGTTTTTTGGCCATTTATAAAAAATGAAAAAATCGTAAAAATGGACGAAAAGTAAAGGCTATAGCCTTACATTTTTGCTGTTTTTTCCCTATTTATGAAAAATGAAAAAAGTCGCTAAAAATGGTCGAAAAGTAAAGGCTATATAGCCTAACATTTTTGCTGTTTTTTCCCTATTTATGAAAAATGAAAAAAGTCGCTAAAAATGGACGAAAAGTAAAGCCTATAACCTTATATTTTTGCTGTTTTTTCCCTATTTATGAAAAATGAAAAAAGTAGGTAAAAATGGTCGAAAAGTAAAGGCTATAGGCTTATATTTTTGCTGTTTTTCCCTATTTATGAAAAATGAGAAAAGTCGGTAAAAATGGACGAAAAGTAAAGGCTATAGCCTTACTTTTTTGCTTTTTTTTTGCCATTGATGAAAAATGAGAAAAGTCGCTAAAAATGAACGAAAAGTAAAGGCTATAGCCTTACATTTTTGCTGTTTTTTCCCTATTTATGAAAAATGAGAAAAGTCGCTAAAAAATGGACGAAAAGTAAAGGCTATAGCCTTTCTTTTTTACTGTCTTTTGGCCATTTATAAAAAATGAAAAAATCGTAAAAATGGACGAAAAGTAAAGGCTATAGCCTTTCTTTTTTACTGTCTTTTGGCCATTTATAAAAAATGAAAAAATCGTAAAAATGGACGAAAAGTAAAGGCTATAGCCTTTCTTTTTTACTGTCTTTTGGCCATTTATAAAAAATGAAAAAATCGTAAAAATGGACGAAAAGTAAAGGCTATAGCCTTACTTTTTTGGGTTTTTTTGGTCATTTATGTGAACTGAGAAAAGTCGCTAAAAATGGACAAAAAGTAAAGGCTATAGCCTTTCTTTTTTACTATTTTTTGGCCATTTATGAAAAATGAAAAAATCGCTAAAAATGGCGAAAAGTAAAGGCTATAGCCTTACTTTTTTACTGTTTTTTTTGGCCATTTATAAAAAATGAAAAAATCGTAAAAATGGACGAAAAGTAAAGGCTATAGCCTTTCTTTTTTGCTGTTTTTTTGGTCATTTATGAGAAGTGAAAAAATCGCTAAAAATGGACGAAAAGTAAAGGCTGTGAAAAATGAGAAAAGTCGCTAAAAATGGACGAAAAGTAAAGGCTATAGCCTTACATTTTTGCTGTTTTTTCCCTATTCATGAAAAATGAGAAAAGTCGCTAAAAATGGACGAAAAGTAAAGGCTATAGCCTTACATTTTTGCTGTTTTTTCCCTATTTATGAAAAATGAGAAAAGTCGCTAAAAAATGGACTTTCTTTTTTACTGTTTTTTGGCCATTTATAAAAAATGAAAAAATCGTAAAAATGGACGAAAAGTAAAGGCTATAGCCTTACTTTTTTACTGGTTTTTTTCCATTTATAAAAAATGAAAAAATCGTAAAAATGGACGAAAAGTAAAGGCTATTGCCTTACTTTTTTTTTTTTTGGCCATTTATGAGAAATGAAAAAATGGCTAAAAATGGACGAAAAGTAAAGGCTGTGAAAAATGAAAAAGTCGCTAAAAATGGACGAAAAGTAAAGGCTATAGCCTTTCTTTTTTACTATTTTTTGGCCATTTATGAAAAATGAAAAAATCGCTAAAAATGGACGAAAAGTAAAGGCTATAGCCTTTCTTTTTTACTGTTTTTTTGGCCATTTATAAAAAATGAAAAAATCGTAAAAATGGACGAAAAGTAAAGGCTATAGCCTTTCTTTTTTACTGTTTTTTGGCCATTTATAAAAAATGAAAAAATCGTAAAAATGGACGAAAAGTAAAGGCTATTGCCTTACTTTTTTGCTGTTTTTTTTTGTCATTTATGTGAACTGAGAAAAGTCGCTAAAAATGGCCAAAAAGGAAAGGCTATAGCCTTACTTTTTTACTGTTTTTTTTTCCATTTATAAAAAATGAAAAAATCGTAAAAATGGACGAAAAGTAAAGGCTATTGCCTTACTTTTTTGGGTTTTTTTGTCATTTATGAAAAATGAAAAAATGGCTAAAAATGGACGAAAAGTAAAGGCTGTGAAAAATGAAAAAGTCGCTAAAAATGGACGAAAAGTAAAGGCTATAGCCTTTCTTTTTTACTATTTTTTGGCCATTTATGAAAAATGAAAAAATCGCTAAAAATGGACTGTTTTTTGCCATTTATGAAAAATGAAAATATCGCTAAAAATGGACAAAAAGTAAAGGCGTACTTTTTTGGTGTGTTTTTTCCATTTATGAAAAATGAGAAAAGTCGCTAATAATGGACAAAAAGTAAAGGCTATAGCCTTACTTTTTTGCTGTTTTTTTTCCATTTATGATAAATGAGAAAAGTCGCTAAAAATGGTCGAAAAGTAAAGGCTATATATAGCCTTACATTTTTGCTGTTTTTTGGTCATTTATGAAGAATGAAAAAGTTGGTAAAAATGGACGAAAACGTTATCATAGGAGACAAAAAAAGACGACACACACAGAAATATTAAGTTATTTACATGGAACTATAAATATTGTATCATCAAAGATGTCTGCAAAACCAGATTCGTCAAAGGTACGATTGATGGAGTGATTTTTTTGATGACGTCTTAAATTTATATCTTTTTATAGATTTTATTTCCTTATCAATAGAATTCCAGATTATGCTGCCACAATAACGTATGTTAAACTTGCCATAATTTATCCGAACTTTTGGAAGGTATAAGAGCTGTTTAGCAGAAGACCTCGTATTGTAATTATGCACCTCAGTAACATATTTAAAGAAATTATCAAATGTATTTGGTAAATTGCCGGTGTGAAAATCAAACATAAATAGAGCATTTTGATAATATATCAAGTCAGGAAACTTAAGTATGTTGAGGTGCTTAAAAAGTGGAGAGGTATGATTTTTGAAGCTAGAAAATGTTATAATTCTTACTACTTTTTTTTTAAGTTCTTTGAATGTAATATGCAATATGTAATGTGCAGTAATAAATTTACGTGGTGTTTCCACAAACAAAAACAATTATACTTTTTTTTGTAATAAAAGTTAAAACGTTTAGGTTAGATGCATATGTATTACCCCATACCGTTAAAGCATATGTTAGATATGGATAAGTCAATGTATAGTATAATTGTTGGAGTATTTCTGTACCAACGAAGTAGCGAATTTTTGAGATAATACCAATACATGCAGCGTTTAATTTTTTTTTGCCAAATGTGAAATAAGGTATTGCCAACTTAAGTTTGAATCGAGTAGATCTAATTCCTAAATACTTAATATACTGTTCTTGTTTAATTCGGTTACTTCTGATCAATAATGAAATCTCGTAGTTGTGTATCCGCTGGGTTGGATGAAAAAGCACAAAATTTGTTTTATCAATATTTAGGGATAATTTTTAAGAGGAAACAGAACAGCTAAAAAGTAAGGCTATATATATAGCCTAAGCCTATAAAGGCTGATTTTCACTGTTGCGTTTTTCTTACGCACGTACACGCACGTAAAACTTTGAATCCTTCTATTTTTTAAATATTTTACAAATAAGTTAACAAATGCATACTAAAACTTGCAGAACACTAAATTCTGTTGCTTTATTTATTTGGTTATTTCATAAGTAACATTTAAACGGATTTAAAGTTTTACGCATACCTACGTATGAAAAACGCAACAGTGGAAATCAGCCTTAAGGCCTAAGGCTTTGCTTTTTTGGCCTTTTTTTAAGAACCCGTGAAAAAGTGGCTAGAAACGGATGAAAAGTTAAGGGTTATAGCCTTCACTCCCCCCCCCCCCCTTTTTCAAGAATCGAAACTAAAAATCGACCGAAGGGCGAAGGTTAAGGGTTTGCCTTTACATATTGCTCGTTTCTTTAGCCCTTTTTTTCAGGAATCGAAAAGTAAAGGGTATATATTGACTTTGTTTTTTTTGCCCCATATTTTCGAAAATGGAAAAAGTGGCTGAAAATGGACGAAATATAAATGGTTATAGCCTTTTCTTTTTCGCCATTTTGAGCCAGCTTTAAAATATTAAAAAGTTGCTTGGAATGAGGGATTTCGCCAATTAGTGCAGTCTAAAATGCCTGTTTTACCAGAAATCTTTCACAGCTCTGGCATAAAGTTCCAAATGTTACACATTACCTTCGATGATTATACATGCGATTCGAATCTATAGATCAAAACCTTATTATGGGAAAGTGTTCTGGGAATTTAACCCAGAAATGAAAAAGTACTGCTACAGTTCTCATGAGGGAACAATGGAAAAAACTGAACCATGACTTTTTTTATTCATTGGTTTACGGATCCGTCGACCGTAAATATCAGTCAGAAAGTGAAAAATAAAAGTTGTTTGCAACGATTTGTTAATTTGGGGTTCTGACTTCTGACTAAAATATAAACTGATAAAGTACATACCAAGTAGACGTCTAGACCCCAAGTTAAAGGGCATATGACTCGAAAAGTGACGGTGTTATTTTTTAGTCTAATTGGAAAGATCATTGCAAACTGTAGAGTAACTTCTTTGACAGATTTTTGTTTTCTTGCTTCGTTTTGAAGATATTTCATATCGTATGATATGCAAAGGACCAACTTTCTACGTCACATATGCATAATGATTTAGCTCTAAGAGCTGTATATCTTTAATACGACTAAACGAAATCATTAGAAAACCTATAGATGGGTGTTGTTGTGGACAAATCTCGTGCTCATCATTCATTTTGAGCGAATTTATTTGATAGTGACAAAATTATATAACATTTTAAAGTAAGTCATTATGCATGTGTGACGTAGGAAGTTGGTCCTTTGCATATCATACAAAATGAAATATCTCCAAAACGAAGCAAGAAAACAAAAATCTGGCAAAGAAGTTACTCTACAGTTTTCAATTATCTTTCCAATTAGATTAAAATATAACACCGTCAATTCTCGAGTCATATGCCCTTTAACGTTAAAAACTCTAATACTAATAGAGATTATTAAAGTGTGACTAACCCCAAATATGATTTTTTTTATTGTATGTGTAATATTTTGGTCAATCGAAGAAGAAATGTACTATATCTTAATAATAAAAAATCCCATCTTGATCAACTTTTTCACTTCAAAGTTTGCGGATATGATATCATTAGGTGAATTGCAAATTAATTTTCCTTTGTTTCTTTGACAGTGAAAAAGTTGATCAAGATGAGGTTTTTACATTTCGTTCCCATTTATACTCAGTGTGTTTAAAAAAAACATTTTCCCGACCTACTGACCTGTTTTTTTAAAGTCAAATCGGTAAACCAATAAGTAAAAAAAGTCTCGCCTTATAGTTGGTCAAATGAGTCATAACCATTATAAAACCTCTCCTGAAATGAAGGAGTAATGTATGCCTGTTGGTTGATGGTCCATTTTTGACTAGTTAAATTAAAGAACATAATTTTGATGTTTATAAAGGTAAGGATCTTTTTGTCAAAGTCTTATTTTTCATTTCAACAATAATTTTAATTATTTCAACAGTCTTTTGGACAAACACTGGAAAGTTGAAGCCTTGGGATACTAATTTTTGCAATTTAATAGCAGCAGTACTTGATTCAATCCCGATCACGGACACCTTTTTTGTTTATATTGGAATCACATGATATATTAAAAAAAAATGATTTAAAATATATTACAAAAATGTCCTGTTTATTCTTTATTATAATATTCTATTACAGGAATTCTTGTCTACAATTCAAATATATTACAATTATATCACAAGTGAACAATTTCAATTATATTATAAAGATACACATAACTAATCTATTTTACAAAAAATAATATATTATATATATAATTTATATTACTGAAACACTATCTTATCCGCACACTTTACAAAAATATTTATTACAATCTATGACATTATTATATATCTCAAATAGGGGCCCCCATTTATAGAAAATCATAAATAAAAAAATAAAAAATTCCTAAACTCATGTCTAAAACCTTAATTTTTACATGTAGTTACAGAAGCATTGTTTTGTTGGATGTTCAACTCACAATTTTTAGAAGAACGCAGGTTTTAAGCGCACATCACTGTTACTCCGCCATATTGTTACAAATTATTCCGGATCTGCCATATTGTTGACTGCACCGTCGTATTGTTATCGTGCAAACACAACGTTACTTTGAGCCGCAGGGAACCCTTCCCACTTTATTATTGTAAATATCCACTAACCTTATATACGACGTCTTCTTTCCTCAGTAATGTAACTTATAAGTAATGAACCAATTTATCCAGCAGTGATATTGCACATTTGCCTTTAAGATATCCCTTGTTGTATTGCACATTTGCCCAAGATATCCCTCATGGTATTGCACATTTGCCCAAGATATCCAACATGGTAATTAGTAATGCACATTTGCCCAGGATATCCACCATTATTCTTCAGCAATGTGGTAAGGTGGGATAATTTCATATTTAGCATTGAAAAAAGGTTTGGGGTCCGATGCTGAGGGGTCTAATGCATGGATTTCACGCTTGATGCCTTACCTAAGCTAGTCGAGTTTATCTCACTCGCTCATGTTGGTCTTAAGCTAAAACCTAAGAGACCTAATGCATATGTAAATACTAAATGTGCAAATCCTATTGAGATACTCCATTTACAAGCTACCATTCTGCCACAATAACTGTATAACCGGCTTGCGTGCAGTTTAAAACCACTGCATATGTACATGTGTAAAACTGCTTCACATTTTTATGGAAGGTACACACACTGTCTTTTTAGGAAGATTTACCGGTTTGTCTAGCAGTTCACAGATTTTAAATAGTTGTTCGCCGAGTGCAACAACAGACACATTCACAGGCAGTGAATCTTAGTGGTTTTTGAAATACTGTACAGTCTGTTTTGAAGGCTTAAGCATATAGGCATAGCACCTTTGTATAGAAACACTAAATATGAGGAAAACTATAAAGTACCGGTAGATGCCACCCTTATAGAATTGACACCTTGATTTAAAAATAAAATTTAGTCTAAGTACAGTATAATATGATATGGCATGTAATATTCATAATAAACTGTACTTGTCATTTTCTGGCTAAGGCATATAGCAATAGCAAGCTGCCCTGTATAGCAACAGCACTGAAAATAACATCGCAACTGTATTAGATATCCCAAGATACCTGCAACACTTCCAGCCATTCAACATGGACGAACAGTACACCCAAAAAGCGGCGCCTTTCTTTTTACATGTACTACTTGTTCATGCTGAATGACTGGAAGTCTCACAGAGACCTTGGAAAAATAATAAAGTTGCAATGCCACTGCCCATGTATATGCTCCATACTCATACTTGCTCAGCATTGGCTCTTTAATTGCCGTTTCAAATCTCAATATAATTCTATGTGGTGAAATGGTAGCATGTAAAACAGAGTCTAACAATTACCAGAAGGCATGCAGTCGAGTGGGGCTCTCAACTCCTTCTGTCATTATATAAAGTCATGCGTCATGATATGAACAAAAAAACAATAAAAATGGGCAATCAAAATAAAAAATGTGTAGGTTAAAAAAGCTTGACTGCCTAGCACAGTGTGGGGTATATTGGGTGCTCCAACGATGCACATTTTTGTTTTGATCCTTGCAATCTAAAGGTAAAATTAAAGAAAGTTAAAAACAAACAATTGTCAGAAGCAACAAATTTCAAAACAAATTTAACTACGAAACACTGTAAATATTTCAACTGAATATAACGAGAAGCATGCAATGCCAATGTTTTTAATTCTTATGCCAGGACGTACAGGAAGAATCTCGTCGGCAAAGCAACTTGCGGTCTTCAATTTTGACACATGAAATAACCCTGTAGCTGGCTCTCTATTTCTAGACGGCACAGTTGAAAAATTTAGCAGTGCCTATTTCCGGATAGGGGTGCCCCCCACTCAGCTACAGGCTTGATGTGAAACTATATATATTAGAGACCTTTAGATTGTCGTTTATGGCAAATGTCAAACCGCTAACAAAGTGTTTGATATTACAACTCTATCAGGGATGGATTGAGTCCTTCGGACTTGTGCTATTTTGAGGTCTTTGAAAAACTCACTTGTGCATGTTATATCCAAATTGCACTCGAAACCATGCTATTACCTATACCTACACCAGTGTTGAAATATATTAAACAATTATTAAACTTGTGCTCTTTAGCAATGATTGGCGTACGGTATAAATTTTATTTAATTAACTTAATTTTAAACTTAATTTACTGCTTTGTGAATACATGACTAGTGGTTAATTTGTTTTCTTGAATCATTGTTAAATACCGCAAGTTAATAATTGTTTAATTAATATATTTTTCAAAACTGGTGTAAAAGCTGTTATAATAATAGAGTAACTGAAATCAAACATTTCGTTAGCAGTTTGACGTTTGCCGTAAAGTCAATCTACTCGGCCGGCGATTATGCTTTAAATGAAATATAAAGTAATTACCTCAGTCAAGTCTTTTACTTTCCCTTGAAACGTCCACACTTCTTGTTTAATATGCCGTTTAATTAAAATCCATACGGTCATACGGACATCGATTTTACTTCGCCCTTTCACCACGTCGTCAAGAATCCAGGCTTGTTCACACTAAAAACGGCAACATTTTAAAACAAGTTTAGCTCCTAAACACCATGAATATTTTATCAAAACGCTTTAATACTAAATTACCCTAAAGAGAGCGAAAAGCAAGGCTAATAAATTCAGAGTATTTAGGCAAGGACAACGAAATCGAATGCGACATATTTGGCCGAGCGACTAGCTCAGTGCGGTCGTCAACTTCAACAAGTAGTTTGAAGCACTTTTACTCGTCAAACTATGAACATTTTACATGAAAGAGAATATAGATACCTTTGAGTTTCACTTCAGCTTGAGAATTCAACATTTCTTCGTCAATTTTGCTTTTAAATTCGGGCAAGAAAGCGAACATACTGCGCCTCGAATCGTTTAAAGTAACGTACAATTCTGAGGCTCTGAGCCGTCTCGCACATGTCTCGAACTCGCGGGACCGGCGCGAATTTTCGTGCGTCCTGATTGGATGATGCCCACGCATGCGCTACGTCCACTCGAGTATCAATTATCGCGCATGCGTTAATTTCAAAGATTCGGTAAACACCTAGCTAAAGCGTATATGGTCCCACTGGTACCACACCGGGCAACTGTAACGCAACCTCGTTCCCAGGCTCTTTGCTCTTGGGAAGCAAAGAGCAAAGAGCCTGGGAACGAGGTTGACTGTAACGTACTTATATACGGAACTGTTACTTTTACTTGTGTGTGGTAGTTACCGATACGGCGTTCTAGCGGTTAGCACGAGACGGACTTGACCGATACAAGCTAGCAAAGTCGGGAATTATGGACTGTTGGGGCACTTTTCTTTTTAAAAATTTTATTTGTAATTTACCCTTCGGGCTTCGGATAAAACAGATCTTCTAATTTACAGATCAATTGATTTGCGACTAAAAAAGTTAGCAGTCTGTTTTATGCTTTTTATCTAAATTATAAAAATTTAAAATGTATCTGACAAGTTTACAAAGTTTCACGCCAGAATACCAGCTATTTAGCCATTTTGTAGGTACCCGTCTACTTTCTGGCCCGCCTTCATTTTAACCAATCAGATTACGATCCACAAAAGCTCGTAATCTGATTAGCTAAATGAAGTGATCCGTTAATCCCACCAAGCTTGGAAGAGTTTTGGGTAAAATTAGCCTGCGTAGCAGGCGGTAAAATAATAGGGCCATTTATACGAGCGAAATAGGCTAAATAAGCCGCGGCTTACATAAGTCGCGAACGACTCGTACAAACAGTGAATTTGTTCGCAAGCCGCGGCTAAAATAAGCCCAGGCTTGAAAGCTAGGCCTATAAAATTAGCCGCGGCTTATTGCAAATTGACTGTTTATACGAGTCGTTCGCGACTTATTTAAGCCGCGGCTTATTTAGGCCTAATGTGTCCCACAAGTGAAAGTAACCGAGGCTATGTGCACACGGGCGTCGTTTTACGGCGTTTTCAAAAACGTTTTTGTCCGTAAAATCGTTTTGACGCCGTATTCGCACAGCCCAAAGGAAAATATCTCGGATATACTAAATAAACTACAACTTCTGTCGTAAATTGATAGTGTTTGTATCCGTTTTAGCGTGAAAACACAAATGAAAACGCTCGGAAACGTTACCGTGTGCACATAGTCTGAGTCATGGCAAAATAAAATCAACTGCAACGGCAAAACAAAATAACCCAACTACCTGAAAAATACAAGTAAAACGTCGACGTTTCCAGCGTTTTACTCCCATTTTGAAGTGTGAAAGATACTGCTGATTGGCTGAACACAATCAAGATTGTGTGAACTCTAAAGCCGGTTTTTTGAGCGCAGAACGGAATTTTTCTTTGTCTTGTGATTTCTCGGGTGGAACTAATTAGAAAAGACAAAGAAAAATTCCGCTCCGCGCGCAAAATTCCGCCTAGTGGAAAACAGGCTTAATACAGAAATGACTATTCTAATTAATAAACGAACATGGAAATTAAGTGTTTATAAAAGTATAGAGTTTTTCCTAAATAATTTACACAAATTATTAATATAATAGAGATAGTATAGTAGCAATAATTATTGCGAAAAACACATGTCTATTTATTTTGCAAAGTTTTTGATCCTGAGGCTGGGATCTTTTGATTAATGTTATTACTAACATCCTTGTCTCCAGCGGATAAGCCCATAACCAGGCCACGGTCGCTGCGAAGAGCAAGTGACGAGGATGAATCAGGAGTTATAATTTACATATTCACAATTTTATGGTAAATCCCAAATTAGTCTACACTTTATGCACTGATATCACAGGGAGGCCGCTTATTGTATCAATACAAATATCCTTACATATTCTCCATACATTTATTGATTTATATCAAAGCGCTCAGACTCGCAATTTATGCGTGCATCATGTTCAGCCAAATTTTAGCAATCAACTGTCGGAGCAGTATGATATAAATGTATGGAATACTTGTATTGATATAATAAGCCATGGGCATAGCTGGGCTCTCTGCATGTACTTCAGTGATTTTATCCAAAACCAATTAATATATACTACGGTTAAATTAAGACTACATACTGATTACTGTAATTATAAATATATACACGCTATACTTTAACTTAAATATGTCATATTATATAAAATTAATTGTTTATTTATATGTCATACGGATGTCTCCAGCATCAGACAAGAATTTCCAGGATCAATAACATCTGCAAAATAATAATTCCTTAATGTCAAATAATGAGTTATTGTAATTTGTAATATTGAGCCTATAATGTACAGTACTCAGTAGAACATGATCATCACTATTTCTCAGCAATAATGCTATTAGCAAAACACATACAATAGCTACTGAGCCTTACTGAAAACACTGTCTTTTTTAACTCACTCTTTGTAATTTCATGCATAGGTAAGTTCAAACATATCGTATTATGGAACTGACTAGCTCTAGACTACAGTGGTGGATATATAGGAGGGGTGCACAGGGCGCACCCCTGTTGGCATTGGGTGCAGGGGGGGGGGGTGAAAAAATAAATTTATTTTACTTTTAAATGTTTGAGGTATTCAAAGTTTGTTATTAGTCTTAATTAAACTAACTTAAGTTTTGGAATCCAAGGCAGCACCATCGCACTATTTCAAAATACCAGTGGTTTCATTATGTACAACATGCTGCTGGTCAGTGCTTGGTCGTTCAGGCGGGCTCATTGAACTATAAATAAACTGGAAGGCTAACTCAGGGGGGGGGGGAAATTGAAGCCAGTGTATTTTAGTTTTTCTGAGTTATGAGCGGAAATACTCAACACTGAACGTTCGGCTATATATCAAATTGAAGCTATTGAAAAACGCTATTTGGTGTAGAAATTTCAAGACTTTAGCCAAAAGGGAAATATTGAAAAACTACAAACATAATTACCGATAATTTGCCTTTTTGCAGTTGTTTTTGTATTTTTTAAATATTTTTCTTTTCTCTGAAGTCTTCAAATTTCCACACCGAATAGCAATTTTCAATAGCTTTAATTTGATATATAGCCCGACGTTTGGGGTCAAGTATTTCTGCTCATAACTCAGAAAAACTATTTTGGCTTCATCAAATCATAGGCCTTCATCATAGCAGTTAGCCTTCCAGTTTATTTATAGCTCAATGGGCGTGCTCGGTTTAGGCGTGCTTGGATGCTCGCCCAGCACCCCCCTGAAAAAATCTTCCTGGATCTATCACTTGACTACCATTTTAAAATTAAAACCCTTTAATTGTTTTGAGACAACAGTTATATCATATGTAGATTATACAGTAGAGAGAAAGAAAAAAGGACTGGAAACTTACTTTGAGGATCTTGAGAAAAAATTTCGTTGCCAGCAACGAATAAATACAACGAGACAGGCTAAAAATGCACAAATTATTCATTTGTTATAATGTAAATCAATAATTAATACCTTTACCTATTTATTTAAGAATGACAATTTGAAAAAATAATATAAATCAAACAATACAATACCTTGTGGTCTCCCATACAGGTGTTCAAACCATTTAATTCATATTTTGCTAAATGTTTATCCTGTTAAAAAATAAAAAGTAATATAAATTCTTGTACATCGTCATTAAAGGCTAATACTGCACCCAACCCATTAGCCACAATGCTTCACCCACTTTCGCCTTGCAGTAGTGAAAAAGTCGAAGACATAAAAAATTCAAAACCGGTAATTACCATTATAATTTCCTTGGTATTGTGCGATAATAAAACTCTGTCACACCAAGAAGGGCATCTGCATAACAAGAAAATGGATATATCATATCTCAAACATACAGGAGCCTGTTGTACAAAGGATTATACACTGGATAGTGATAATGTTCACTGGTCATTGAATTTTCTTCAGAACCTTGTCAGATCTCTACTGAAAATTCAATGTTGCCGTAAACAGCTGGTGAACTTCATTGCAATATACAACAGTAAGAAAGTTTTGTATTTCCTTTTTCATAGCCTATAACCTAGATAAGTTTTTTGTAAAGAATAAGCTTTGATTCTGAACTACCCTACCCAACAAATTAAAGTCATAGATACATACATGACAGCCCCAGCATCTTGGATAAAGCCATTAAGCCATTTCACAATAAAAATTACAAATGATGCATAACAAACCTTTTTTCAAGGTACAAGGGCTTTGTGACTTCAACATCTTCTTTGAATGGATAACTGAAATAAAATAACACATAATATATAATTAATAAAAAGGTTTTTATGTTAAGGCCATAATTCTGAAACATATTCAAATTAAGTGTAATTGATTTATTGAGAGCTGGATCAATCTGCATTAAACTCTTGCTTACGTTGGTAGAAATTCAACAGGAAACTCGTATAGCCATTTCTTGAAAGCTTGAGGTTCTTTGTCAAACTTGTGAAGTTTAGCAGCATTATTTTCAAGAACACGTTGGTGGTCCAAACAGAATTTGGATGGTTCAACGACAAGACGAACCTTTAAAATTGCATAAAATATTTTAATACAAAGTCAAAGTTGCACGATCAGAACTAATTATTTTATTACTTCTGAATGATGAAGACACATAGCATAAGAGGCAATTTCAAAGTTTGGCAGACGTCATGCACACCTGGTACAGCCTAGCCCCAAGCTAATCACTGGTCTCATGCATGTATGCATTTAATAAAACTGTTGAATTTCATGAATTACAGTAAAGGTGTGTGTAAGTAACCTTCTCTGGGTGTTTTTTCTCAGCAACAACCAATTTTGATGGTTCTTCTTCCCCATCTTTGAAAGTTGTCTTTACAGAACAATGTTTCGATACCATCTGAAAATACCACAAACAAATCATTACATATGTACTACTTATTCTACTATGTAAGTATTATTCTAATGTGCACATTTAAGGCTCAATTAATGGTTAATATATTACCTTTAGAAACTTGAACTGATCCAGTCGAAAATTAAAATCACCAAACACAAAAGTGGGATCAGGATCTTGATCTAAACTATAATTTAAATTATATATATATATATATATATATATATATATATATATATATATATATATATATTTTAAAAGCTTCGATGCCTTATCCACATTGTCATCTTATGTCATAAGAATAATATACAGAATTTCACAATTAAGGATGTACAATTATTTATTATTTAATTTCCATTCTTACCCATGTAATACATATTCGAATGCATTCCGTCGGTATCCAGCATATACAGAAGGACTCTGTAATCAATTAATATTCAGAAAATATATAATGCACAGTTCAATCTTGGATGATTAGAGGCTGTTCTGTGGGAGGGTCTTATAATAAGATATACTTACAGATTCCATAGAAACCAAGTTTGACGGGTCGTGAAACAAGTGAATATTAATCAAATTCACAATGCTATATTAATAGAATAGAATATAGAATAGAATATAGAATAGAATACAGAATAGAATATAGAATAAAATATAGAATAAAATATAGAATAGAATATAGAATAGAATATAGAATAGAATATAGAATAGAATATAGAATAGAATATAGAATAGAATATATTTGCTCACAAAAAATATTTACAATGGAAATATAGTTAAAATACAATAATATAAAGGAGCTAGGGACCTTTTGAAATCCTGTTGGACTTTTGATATAAATGAGAATAATATTCAATTGTTAGAGACAATTATGCAACAATACAGCTAAATATACATTATCATAAATAGGGAATAGCTGAACAACTAAGATATATCATAAATAGGGAATAGCAGCACAATTATATTTATGTAACACTTACATTCCAGATATCATCCATTTTGTCTTTAAATATCCTTTCCTTGACCATTTCATCTAGAACAATATTTAATACAATACACGATTATTTATACTTTCTATATAACTTAGACTGATGCCTATAGACTGCAATCTCTTAGCAGCCATTTTCTGCTCAAATAAAGCCAATTTATTACAGACTGATTGTTCATGAAGTTATTGAAGTATCATACTGTACCTGTGGAAAAAATTTTTTGGGATATTTCAACTTTTCTAGTGTCTCCAATGAGTCCAAGTCATGCATAAAAATCTAAATGACATATTAAGACATAATTGTACAAACTTGGTAACAATGTAGTCATTTTACAATGTGCATGGTAGTACTGTATGTATAGTACATGTACATATTGACTAATAACTTTTATAACCAGCACACACCTGTCTCCCTTGTTTTATCTTTTCAAATCTGCCATCTGAAATAGATTGACCATTTTAATTGTGTAAATCAAGGAGGGTTTCACTTCAAAAATTGTAGGACATTTTGGGGATTTTTTGAGAACTGACTTATGACCGTTTTTTGCAATGATACACTGCCGTCTTTGGTGAAATCATCAATAAACGAGAACTCATTAGTGACATTATACATGAAAATAAGACATGTACAGAATTTGCATGTTAACCCATTCAGAGCACAATAAAAACAGGAAACTACCTGCATAATTCCAAATAGCAATATTCTTCAGAGATTTATGAACAAGAAAGAGTGCTCCAAGAGCCTACAAAGATAAATATAACATAAAAAAATGTAATACAAGCTAAGCAACCCAATTATTTCATATTTCCTTAAAAGCTTTAAACCATCTGCGACAGCTGCAGCATATATACAAAAAACAAGAATAAGGCCTATTAAAATATTTCTGTTTTTCATCATTTGTTTGGAATAGAATTTGGGTGGGCGGGCAGGCAGAATGTTTTTTCTTTTTATACTTATCTATTTTTTTCTTTTTATATACATCGTTCATTAATAATTACAAAAACCAAGAATACTTAAAAAATATTTTTGGGCAGCCAAATTTTCAGGGGCGGGTGGGATGAAAAACAGAAATATTTTTAATTTTTTTTTTAATATTTTTTAATAGGCCTTAAATGTTTGATTGTGCTATTCAAGTGTCAGACATATCATTGGTTAGGATTGTGAAAGAGGGCTTTCAATCTCATTTTCCAGGCCAAAATTTTGTCCAAATTCCATGCAATCACCTGTCCGAACAGAGTAACAGACATTCCTAAGAGCAAAATTTCTGGTCCATTTAATCCCATTTTTCCAGTGAAAAAAATTTTTTTTGGTACTGTACTTGGAAAAAACAACCAGACAGAGGAAAAGTTGTACAGAACTGGGTCCTAGGGAAAGATATTCTCTAATGGCACATATGATATGAGAGATGGCCCTTTGATATTGGCATATCAATGTAAACACTGGAAGTTCAATGGTTTAATTGTCTTAATTTATGTAAATTTTGGCAGTGAGTGGAGAAATCTGTCAGGATTATTGAAAAAAGTATGAAATGAATGTATTTAGTTTTTCAATGATCAATAGTAAACATTTCACAGTTTAAGATGAAATCAAAATTTGCACCTGAGGAAATGAAATGCCATTATAATTGAAAAACAAATTGCAGCTTTCATAAGCTATGCATAATTTGAGTGGGTGGAAGGCATCATTTCACATTGCAAAATTTTGAATACAAAGCAAACAGCTGCTCGATTTCGTAAAGAAATTGATCCAGAAAAATGCTCACTGTGAATTTCTCATCGTTTTTGTAATCTTGATCAAAATATCCAACAACTGCAGTGTAATCTGACAGGACTTGACTCCCCAACAACTGTCTGTAGAAAAATACGAATAAATTACGAGGATCTCTACATTAGTATTTATATAATTGCATCACAGAATTCATTATTAATACAGGCAAAAAAATGTATTATGAAACCAAATGCAGATAGCCGACATAAAGAAATAAAAATCTTGATGTTCTTACTTTGTTATCTGATGAATGCTCTCTGAAGCGGCTTGCGGGAACTTTCCACCGATTTCTTGAAAGTGGAATGCGATAAATTTCGGATGACCAAGAGCGGCAATTTTCTGTATCAGAACAAAAATTGGTCACTTTTTCATTAATACATTAGAACAGCCAGATTATGTGTATTTGTTACTTTTCAGAACAAAATTTTGAATCAAGCATGTTCTGAAAAAGAATGGAGTTCAATATACAATATTTTTACTCATTTGAGATAAAATTAGCTAAACAAACACTGAGTATGTCAAGATTAATTAATTAAGACCATAGTTATTCGATTATGACATGACTCACTTGCTGTATTTCGCGTATCCATCCTGACAAAAGGTTCTTGACCTATATAGAACATATATTTAAGTATATAATTACACATTTTAGTGTAGATACGGTTTTTCTACAGCTAGAAACAAGATACTCACGTCCTCAAAGAGAGAACCAACGTTGGCCGTGACTAGTAAAATCGGCACTTTGACAGAATCGCTATTCTGCATGACAAAACGCGAAGGATGTTGCCGTTTCGTTCTTCAAAAAGAGCCTCAAAATCTGGCACGTGTATGTAAACCATTTGGTGTCCACTTGTGGACGACTTTAGAGTTTAAAGAAGCCAAACAATATCTGTAAAATGTCATAGTTCTTCGTTATAGATTTATAGATATTGGATTGTTTACAAAGGTCTTGTCATGACCGCGCGCTCCCAACAGGAAACTGGAGCCGAATTCCGGTTTTATTTAATTATTCCGCGAGCGAAGGAGTGGGGATATTGGTTTTTAAGAATTTTTATAATATAGCATTTGTAAATTCTGAACGCTGATTGGCTAAGAGCCGTGTTGATATAACTCCATGTCAACACGGGAAATTTTCCGCCGCTTGTAAACACGGAAATTTTTCTTATTCTTCGGGCTTTTGACATTGCTATATTATAAAACAAATATAAACATTTTTCCGTATTGATATATAGTTATATCAACACTCGTGGAAGTTGGGAAAACTCGAAATTGTATGAAAACACTCCGCCCTTCGGGCGTCGTGTTTCCACACAATTTCTCGTTTTCCCAATTTCCACTCGTGTTGATATAACTGTATATCAACACGGAAAATGTTTTATATTTGTTAAATACTGTATTTTTTTTAATTATACAGTAAATCTAAGCCTTGGAATATTGTGCAATCTAAGTGTAAATCTAAGCCTTGCAAATGTGACACTTTTTGAGCATTCTTGTCTGATTCAATATGTGCTAATCCACAGGGGGGGGAGGTCGCCAAACCAAATTCCGGAAAAAATTTTTCGGTACTTGTCGGGCAAAATCCGGAAAAGTCGGGCAAATTTCTTGCCGCCCCCCTAAATTTTTCCTTCCGGTACGCCCATGCTAATCCGGAAGTAAAAACCAGAATTACTCCCATTATCACATTAAAAGTTTTTGACTTGAGTACCGCACGTGAAACCGGGCGAGTACAGAAGCTAGCGGCTATATATGTACTTGAAAGAAAAGCTTTATATCAGTTTCATTTCCGTGTTACCAAAATTTATAATATCCTGATTCCTGACCTGTGCCAATATTTAATAAGAATAAAACTTCTGATTGATGGGGATGGATGCAATTGCCTGAAAAATGCAAGGAGAACGTTGACGTTTCGACTTTCGAGGCCCTTGGTTCGGGAAGTTAGTAACCAACGAAGGTATTTTTCAGGTAGTTATACATCAATATCAATCTGAAGTTTTCATATGACCTCATAATGACCTATTATAATATTACGATGATGTCACGCTTTCGAAACAATTTTACAATTCTTGACCGTAGTCCGTAGACGGGGGAGGGGCGTAGACTTCAGACAGTTCTCAGGAAGAAGGACTCCATTTACAAGTCGACTTAGGCGAGCTGTGTCAACAAACGTGAAGTCGAATTAATCCTTAAAACACAGATTTAAGGACTTTCGAAAGTTACATTGTGAATAAATATAAACATCAAGAATTGCTGAGGATAAATGGAATGTCCATATCCAGGGGCGTACCGCCGTACCGAGTGGGGGAGAAGGTGAGGGGTGCGACACCCCGTACGTTTTAGAAAACAGTCATCGGTAAAACAGGTTTTATGTTGACCCGTCGGTATATTGATTGGAAATGGTCGGTAAATTGATCGGTAAAATTGAGTATGAAGTGATGTTCAGAAAAAACTATCGATAATTCTATATAGTTTGTCTGACAAATGAACTCCACACGTATCCCAAGAATTACAAATATTCTTGGTTCAACATGATAAG
>CACRXK020007007.1:1658-23797 GCA_902702795.2 Paramuricea clavata
GGAGGGAGGTTATATGTGGATGACATTTGATGTTAGTAATAATATTTATTATACCTGTAAACTATACCATGAACAAGAAGAAATATAAACATACTGTACAGTATATAATCTGTACATAAAACACAGGTCTGTCCAACAATAAGCCTATGGGCTTATACACAGGGGAGCTTACATTTGGGGTGGCTTGTATTCAGAATGGCCTGAGCATTAGTGAATATGGTGGGTTTATACACTGGGAGGGGGGGGGGATATATTCAGAGGTTTGTGCTCAAGGGTTTTTCTATGAGTCCTCTGGTTGTCCTTCCTTATAATCCCCACAAACTAACCCATGACTTCCACCCTGCTCTATGATCAGACATGGATATTTAACTTGGTCACATCCTTTCCAATTCAGCTGCAACTGAGAACAGGAATAAAATAACACTACTCACCAATCAGTGATGACATTAAGGGGGCAATATCAGCCTGAGAAACATCACATCTTTTCACCCTAGATAACCCCCACTGTTCTGATAATCCATCATTGTACTCGTGTGATTCTACCGCCTCTGATTTTTGGAGTCCAGCTCCCCAAGCAACAATTGGTGTGAGCGTCTCGTGAGGATGTCCTGCACCATGTGCGCCCCAGTTGGTCATACCATGGTCAGACGTCATTATGTATGCTGTGGAATTGTCATGATTGAAATACTCTTCAAATAGTTCATACATTCTCTTGATCCCTTGGTCTACAGTTTGAATGTTTGCAAGATATTCCTCAGACATTGGTCTGTGTGCATGGCCATTTGTGTCTATACCTTTGGGCAAATTAGAAAGCTTTGTTTAATTTAATTATTAATCTTTACAGAATGTCTGGTAAAAAATATCCATTCCCTTAATTAATTAGTCAATATATCATGACTTCAGTTGGCATTTATGGTTTTAAGTGTCATATTAAAGGAATACTGAATTGGTTTCCGTGCAGGATTGCGTGATCCATGCACGAGGGATGTCGCGAGACTTTCGGAAAGCGTAAAAATACTCAAGCCGCAGGCGAGTGTATTTTTACGCTTTCGACAGTCGAGCAACATCCGAAGTGCATGGATCACGTTATCCTACTTGGAAAACCATTTGGTATTTGGTTTATAAAATAACTACAGTGAAACAATGACATTTTGAGAATCCTGCGAAAATCCTGCGAAAGCATTTTAATTCCTCGTGCAGGATACTAGGATAGCCTGATCCTGCACGGCTATTGACCAATCAAATTGCGTGTTTCACTGTAGTAATTATTATATAATTTGAATTACTTAAGCCTGGTTTCCATTTAGTCCTAATGGTCATGACAATATATATGGCTGATCTAGAGTGACAATAACAATCTCCCTGTGCTCAGGAACAGATCCTACAGCACACAAAACACAACAATTGTTCACGACAGGTACAACCCAATGGAATTAACTAGGCTATTTTAGGAAATATAGATTTTAGGAAATTATATGAAATGAATACCTCTAATAAGAATTACCCAACAACCACCCAAACTTACCTAGTAAGTGCAGAAAAAACACATTTTGATCACTTCTCAGTTTTGCCGTAATGCTATCATTAGCATTTTCCAAGAGTTTTTGAACTTTCTCAAAAACCCATGTATCTAATTGTGAGTGATCCTTGGCAGCAAAATCTTCTTGGTGAGCATCATACATATCTGTTGAGACATGGCTACCACTTGCCCCCTTGGCAAACATTGGTAAAATATCTGGACTACCCCAAGACCATGTATGGCGACTTTCGTTAAACACAGAGTCAAACTCTACTGGATTGTCTTTCCAACCTGAGAAATAGAGAGTGTTTATAAAGTGTTTGCCATTTTCATTAAAATATTACCAACCGTGGAAATGTGGGGAAGTTTATTGATGGCAGACCAAAGGGTGTAGCCTCTAAGTCCGGTTTGAGTGTGGTTTATCTGTTGACAAAAGTGCATGTCAATTTCCATGTTAGCAATCTCAATTTAAATCATTCCTAATCCCAATCATAACCTTGATCTTAATCTTAATTCTAACTTTAATCCTAACTCTAATCCTAACCTAAATTCTAATCTGAACTCTAATCCAAACCTTAATTCTAACTCTAGTCCTAACCTTAAGTCTAATCCTAATTCTAAATGTAATCCTAGAACCTTAATTCCTGTGAGCTCCATATGTAACTGGAGCGAGAAATTGAGTCCAAAACGTGAAGCCAGCTTTGTGTTAACCGTGCAGACAAAAACAATAGAAAGGGACTGGAACTGACGTCCAATAGCTTCTTTAATTTCCACCATCTTGGCAATGAGTGTGCCGAAATTTTGTATTTTGATATCGATTTAAAGAATAGCCTGGAATCCAGCCCGCTGCATATCAGGCCCCCCATAAAATTGAGGGCCTGCCTCGCAGACAGAGCCTTGCAGACTATTTAAAGAGGGGGAATAGTGGATGTTAATGGCCATCATCTTGGCTTCACCTTTCTCATTGGCCGAATAACTGAAGTTCTTGCGCCAGATATATATGGAGTAGCCTGCGTGCAGGCCCAAGGGAACTGATAGTGGGCCTGCAACCATCACCCCATGTTTTCGATTTTCGCCGGCCGAACCGCCAGCTAAATTCCCATTGGCTAGCTGAGGCGATCGGTAATTAATTAACCTAGCGTGCAGGCCCAAGGGAACAGTGATTCATCACAAAGGCATAGACAAAGGCTCTCGATAAGCTTAAAATTTGAAAATTGATCACTTTTTTCGATTACAAATGGAACAAGAACAGACTGTTTATTGTTTACTTGAAGGAAGACATGTTTTTGCCGTTATGCCAATGGGGATTGCTTGTCGTGAGGTGTTGGAATAGCAAATTACGACTGGGGTAAACTATAGTAACCTTTACTTGAGTTTCATTAATTTCAAACAAACTTCAGTTGATACGTTATGTGTTCTCACTTCCTCAAGAAAATTATTTTTTGGTTGATGTTGAGATGCAGTTGCATGTAAGGACTGTAAGCCTATTCGAAACACTTTGCGATTTACAAGGCTTCGCTGAGAGAGCGAAACAGAAGGCGGTATTAAATTGCCGTTTGAAACGAAACGATCTGGACTCGGAACGCTCTCTTCTTTTGTAGAGTTCTTTACCAAATGAAATAAATTTCGTACTTTCCGCCGCCAACAAGAATTGCACACACGAATGGGGCGTGTTATGAAAAGGGGCGTTTTACAAAATACCGGGCGATGGTTGCAGGCCCACTATCAGTTCCCTTGGGCCTGCACGCAGGCTATATATGGAGCTCACTTCTTAATTGTAACCTTAATCCTGACTGTAATCCTAAGGTGTAAAAAAAACCTGTGGTTCCGGTTTCATATCGCGAAAAAATTAGGGTCGGTAGGTCGGAAATGATTTTTTTTTAAATATTTTTTTCATGGTTTTTTCAATAATTAGTGTGACAACAGACGCCATTTTGGCAGCAGCCCGCAACCACCTGGAGAAAATAGGGTCGCATGATCAATCGTGTTGAAAAAATAATAGGGTCGGCAGGAAAAAATAGGGTCGGTCGGGAACCAGAACCACAAGTACACCAAAAGTTACACCAAACCTTATAGTCCCAATTCTAATCCGATCTCTAATCAATGCTGACGGCATGGTCCTAGCCAGTGCACTTATGAGGCATTCACCCCCTGAAAATATTTAAAATGGCAGATGTCCAGGGGGGTGAATGTCTCCCATAAGCACACTTGCTAGGACCATGGTGTAGTGGTGTGAGCATTTCGATGCCAAATCATGGCGTAGCAGTGGTTACGCTTTTTTGCGTTAGTCGACCTTCTGTGTGTGTATTCTGTGACTGTGATGTCTACTTTTTAATTGTTGATCGAGTTCAATATATTTTAATAATCTCAGACCTTTGGCCACGGCGCTGACATCTTCATAAAAACCAGCGATTACTGCGACATGACCAGGTCTTGATTCAGTTGGTACTCGTGTGTGTGACACTCCCCACCTGCCCGAGTTCAATATTACGTCACGAATGAATGGTGCTCGACTACAACCATTTTCAAATAATTTATCTGCACGTAGTCCGTCAGCAACGAAGAGTATAAGTCGTTTTGCAGGTGGTTTATGTGTAGAACGATATGGAGTCATGCCATGAACTAGTGGTGAAGTAAAATAAATATCAAAGACAGAATAAAGATAAATTATATGTACTAAAATGCCAAGAAGAAGCGTTGTGTACGCCATATTGGACGCAATGAACGTGGGCTCAATCTTGATATTTTACTACAACCGTTCATTATTTATGGGAGGGAGGGGATGGGTAATTTTGGAAAAATTTCTTGACCCCCCCCCCACCTTTAGTCAAACTTAGATTTTAAATAGAAAGATGGTTTAAATAATATTATGGAATTATATATTACTATATATATATGAAGATGAAAATGTTCTCGAGTGTGTATTATATAATTTCCATACCCAGCGTAAGCAGAAAGATAAAGTCTGCCGCGGCTGGGTTTTGAACCCGCGACCTTCTTCAGTTTTATTTTTATTTTTCTAAGCTAGGTTTGGAGGATTTCTCAATATTGAGGATTTTTTAAATAAATGGCGGGGTAGAAAAAATGGGCGAGAAAAATAAGAATAAAAAATCTCAGGGCCCCCAGTTTCTCACCCATCGTCCCCCCTCCCATAAATAATGAACGGTTATTTGTTATCATTGTGAAAGGCACATTTATTTATAATCAATATAATCGAAGTATAAAAAGCATTCATGATTTACTAGTAACCAATATAATAATTTAATTAAAGCTGATTTATCGTTTGCGTAAAAAGCGCAGAGGTTCCTTTTGTCTATCAGTCCTCAATCATCTGTTTGACATTTCCTCTTTTGAAGGAATTGATCCTGCGTGAAGTTTATTTTGGTCACAAGTCAATGAATACGCCAAATGTGTTTTTATTTCTTTGAATGTTTTATGTTGCTTTTTAGAGATTATCAGAGGTGATTCATTTTATTTTTATCAAATAATGAAATAACCAAATATCGGTTTGAGCGAATATTCTGTTTTTGTTGAGCGCGTGCGTCCGCAAATATCTTACGGGGAATTTTATCTATAGAAAAATAACTGGTATCAAATTTCGGTTTATTGTAACAGGCACCATGCATGCATGCGTATAAAAACGTGTTTAATATTAATGAATTTTACCAGCAAGTATAAAAGTATTATATATTCCACACGTTTTTGATGTGACATTACAGTAGATGCGATAGTAAATTATATTCTTATCGCAGCTAAAAACCCGCGGAATTGAGTGGAATTCAATAAACAAAATTCCTCTAAAAGGTGTGTGTTTTAAGGTAATATTTCATTGGATAAATTTAAACCGCTTCCGTTACAAGTTTTCTCGACATGAAAACAAAAGATGCGCAAAAATTCACCAGCCATGCTTGTATTAAAAGCGACGTAGGACAGCAAAGAATGATGTATATGCAAAAGTAATTTGTTAGAAGAATAGCTTGTTAAAACATCAAGCAACCCAAGCACTTTGCGCCCACACTGTGTCATCAAAAGCTGTAATGATATATTGAGTGATGGACGGAAATTAATAACAAATAACTATCCGGATTTTTTTGCCTTGAACCAAACTCGACGCTTTTTTGTGCAATATAATATTATGGGGGACACCAATTTTCGTTTCTACAATATTGCCAGATTGTTTTGCATGCTTGTATATGATTGGTGTGTTTCGAACGCGGAATAAGAATTCACACGTGCTTGCTTTGTGTTTTGAATTCCAATACTTGGTATGACGTCACAATAGGTCACGTGATCTTAAACAACTGTGGTCATCTTTTATCATGTTGAGATTTATAGATGTTGATTATAACACAGAGAATGTCGGAACCTATAGTCGAGGTATTTTTAAATATTTTCTTGAATTTTCTTCCAAAATATCGTAAATTAAGGAGAAAATTTTGAGAATGTTATTGCATGTTACGTGAGGGTTTTAAAGTGTTGTACTGGGCCGAAAACGTAGTTCGTGCAGCGCATGTTTTTATATATGTCATATCCACGAGGAATCTGGCAATGTCAATTTGTTTAAATTTTTAATTTTTAGTGGGTTGGTTCAAGTTGCGGCAAACATGGAGCGTACACGTTTTACAAAGGCTTCAAACTAACAGCAAATGGTGAAACAAGAAAATATTTATTGGGGGAGTTCTATTTTATACGCAATTCGAAAGACAGACCTATTTGCATTGCTGAATTTCAACTGTTATGGCATGATGCTAATACTGATAATAAACTTGCATCAGCAAGATTATATTTCCGTCCTGAAAGTATCCCTGGTGGACGGCAAAGCTGCCATGGAAAGGTAAAAATTAAAGAAAAATCGTGAGTTAATGTAGTATAATTTTGATTTCAGGTTTGAGATAAAATTTGAGTTAATAATACCCCGCGAGTTTTCAGTAATCTGTTTACTACGCTTCATCGAATTCTGTTACAAGTGCTGATTTTTACTCATATTCTTGATTCGAAAACTATTTTTTAAAACATTTTATTCCATTCTAAATTAAATAATAAACTAGCAAGGTAGTAGAATTTCTAATAGTATTAAATATATCAGTTTGTTTTGTATTTGCCGTTATTTTAAAATGCGGTCTTGTTATCTACAGTTTATTTGTAATCAAATTATTTTCGAATTTTGCATAAAAGCAATTTAAGTCCCTTTGTATGCCGAGATTAGCAAGAGGTACCGTTTTTGCTAGACTACAGCGATTATATAGTTTACGAATTTGTCGTGTTTTAAAGAGCAAAAATGCGACAAATTTATTAAGAAATTTGAGCCAATTTATATTCTGTAATGGAATCTCGATCAATTTACTGACTGGCAATATGCTACGACACTTTGTTTGTGCTTTGCAATATTAATGTATACAAAAAATCTGTCGATGTTTTTGCAAGCAAAAAACAAATTACCCGCCAAAAATCTAACATGAATCAATTAATCGCAAGAAGGAATTTTTTCGTCGGTGTTCGAAATTTTTCAAAACGATTAGTGTATTTTTAAATTGCGATTTTAAATTTGGCTACGCGCCACCGATTTTGCCTCGTGAATTAATTTCCTTTCAAAAAAATTCCACCAATTTCGGTTTGAAATAAATAAATCCTAAAATTTCTTTACATGTGTAATTTTAAAAGGCGAGAATAAGTAAGTAATCGTGAATTGAAGCCGTGTGAATGGTTTTATAGAGTGCAGATTTTAACTTTCGTTCTGTAAACAATGTATATTGTGCCGTATCAAATTTGCATTTTGACTATTTAACAATAAACGAAGTTTTGAAGCATCAAAACACTTTTTATTATGAGATTATTATCCAGACGTTTGTTTCGTCTTACTGAAGTATTTTATCAACAAGAAACTCGTTTTAGATCAGTAAGAAGTAAAATTTATAAAAATATTTCTATTTTCTTGAGATTTGCAATACGTTAATTACGCAAATCTCTTTGATCCTTATTTGGCATAATGACTTGACTTCGATTACATAAAATGATTATAAACTAAAAGTTTGACATTCCTAAAAAACAATCCAGTAAGGCGGGAAATGGTTTTCATGGATATATTAAAACGCAAAAGCAATTCTAAATCGCATAAAGCTATCTAGTTACACCGCCAACACAGTACATCACTCTACATTTTTGCCGGATATACTGTATAATAGGTCTCCAGCAATTTCCTTTCTAAAATTAGCGATGTCAAAAGGGCTTAACCGCGAGCAAAAGAGAAAGATTTATAAATGTTCATGTTTTCTTGTCTTACAGAATTTGAAAATTTTAGTCAGTTTTGCGAAATAACACGAATTAAAGTAGGACTTTGTTTTTGGAGCGTAATTTTGAATTATTTTGAGGAAAAGCATCGTCACAGACCGTGTCAACATTTTGGCAGGATTAAGTTACATTCACAGGCCACATGTTGACAATAAAAAAATTAAATATTCGTAGTGACAGAAATGTTAAAATCCTTCCTTCACGAGAATAGCAAGACATAGTAATATACATAAAAGATGTAAAACAGTAATGAAAATATCTAAAATCCAATATCTTGAGAGCTCGCTGTTAAAATTCTTTTCAAGCGAAACATGCTTTTTATGCAATATGTCAAAACTATAATAAAAACCGTCTTTCAAAATCACTATGTGTATGAGGTGATTTCCATATGTGGCCGAATTCTTTTAAAAATTCTTTCCTGTAAACAATCATTCTTTTCTTGGTTTCAAAGTTTCAGACTTCGAGAGGTTTATTAATGTTTTATAACATGAAATACTCTTCATAAATCAATTTAATTGTGACATTTTAATAGACTGTCAGTATCGGTCACTATGTTAACGTAAAGCGTTGCAAATGCAATATTTACGCCCGGAAAGTAACCAAATAGAATGCATCCTTCTATCATTTTTTTTATCTTTTCAAAAATTATTTTGGCCTTTAGATAACATCGACATTTGTGCTTTATCGTGTGGTAAAAACAAATTTAAAACGTATATAGTATATTGCTATTGCGGTGAATAATTCCATATATTGACCTCTTTAGCGCCAATATGGAATAGTCAGAACCGAAATCACAATGTTCTGTGAATTTAAAGTTAAAACTGATGTTTAAAATTGTCAAAAAAATAATACTAGACATAAAGATGTGTTCTGTGTTTAATAATAATTTGTTAGTCATTGCCAAAAAAATTAATGATTTCGAACGTGATATTTGCTGTCCGGAGTAAGCTTGATTATCATGAAGGAAGTCGGCTCTTTGACTTTAAATACTGTCCTGTGCGGTCAAAGACAATGTTGTAGGGAGTGAATGTGGTTTAAAATTTTAGAAGAGAACATTAATAACGATACGCTTGCAGTGTTGCGTTGCGAATCAATTTTTTATCCGTATATGTTACAATTCCGTCTTTTAAAAATTGTTACATTGGTATTTTCGAAGGAATTCTCAGTATGTTGTAGCCTGTATTCCGCCATGTTTGTTGTATAAACTTGTATTATAACATCTGGTTTATCTTATCATTACATTAACAAAAAGCTTGGACAATTTTCTTTGAATTAAACGACATGTCTTGTTATGAACAAATTGTTAATTACAGAGAATCTTTAAAGAAAGAAATCTTTATAACTCAACTCATTATTTTCGCCAGCTATTGTCCTTATTGCTATTTATGGCATTTATGTGCATCAAAAATAATACGGGCATGTATTATCTTTGGACCGCATGCTGCTTATGAAAATGTCGTGTTGTTTTATCATGTTTTACACCGTTAAATTTCGTGTCAAATTTCTCTGTTTTGAGATATGTTTTTATTTACTCTTGTTCAAACATAAAGCATTTTACTTGTATAACTAGTGTAATATATATTTTTATGAAACTAAGGGATTTTCCAAAATATTGTTTACATGCCCTAAAACAAAGAATATTAAAATCCAAGGCACCCGACGCTTAATTCATAATGTCGTTATCATTGGCCGAAACTATCTCCCCTTGCTGCGAGATTTTTTGCCCCGTCATTTTCTTTGACTTGTTAGCCTAACTTTGTCTTGAGAATGCCAAGGTCTGTCAAGCGTATTATAAAGTATTTCCCCGTGTAGAAAATTATTTGAAAATGCAGACAGATAATTGTATATATACAGTCACGTATCGCAAATTGAAATTAAAAATGAAACCTGTACTTTTTTCCTGCCTGTTCCTGAGTTTCGAGCATTTTCATTTTCGCATACTTCGCCCCCACATAGCCACCTACTGCTTTCAAAAACCTCCTTTATCCTATTGTGAGCTCTGAATAGTTGCAGTGAACATCGAAGTGAACATCGGGGAGTCGACGTCAAAAACGTTACCAAACGTTTTGTTTTTTATACTCCTTTGTAGAAGTTGATTTACCTAAAAATCTTCACGACAGGTCTGTTTTACCCATGCAATGAGCCGCAATGAATATGGTTAGAGCAGTGCCGCAGAGAGGTTGGCGGGGGCCCGGGGCAAATTTTTTTAGGGGGCCCCCTTTTTGAAAAAAAAATTTTCCGGAAAAAATTTTTTCCGGACAACAACCTCAAAAATTTCAAAGCCCATCTAATATTACAAAAAAATTTTCATGACCCACCCAATCTAAATTGGGAAAATACACTTTTATAATAAAAAAAAACTTGCAGGCATGAACATTGTAAATACACACGGCACTGTATTGACATACATAATTCCACCAAGCTTGACCAACACATTCATCACCAATTACGATACTGAGATGCTCTCCAGTTGGTTGTATTTGCTGTGATTTGACCACTTCTTGTTGTTGTATAAACAAAGTACTGGCTTCAATAGCATCATTTGCATTTGATAATTTGGATAGTTTTGTTTACTTTTATTATTAATATCTTTATTTTTTGAAGTAGACATGCATGGGTTTTTGTTTGGTGGCCCAACCGTGGACATACAAAAAAATTGGCGGCCCATCGCAACTGCCCAAAGATTTTCCATGGCCCATCCCAAATCACTCCAGCCCACCCTAGCAGTTACTTTATGACCGGTCCCTAAGTCTAATAAATGTGTGAAAATTCCACCGCACATTGGCATCATCTTAGTATTTATACATGAACTCATTGTGGATAGAGCTCGACAACTGTTTCTCTGTACTTACAGCACTGCAATCGCAGGGCCGCGAGTTCCATTTCTGCCAAAGGGCCACTCCAAATTTCCATCTACAAATCCATTCAGGGTCTCAGCTAGAAGACCGTGTTAACGCGGCCAAAAATGGAAAAACACGGCAAGATAAAACAAACGAGGCTTCATTACTTATGTGAAGACGTATAGGTTCATAAAATAGACTGTTGCTTCTTACAAAAGGCAGCCTCTTCTCCTATTTATGTCGTAAGAAAGTTTGTAGAATCTAGTTTGTTGAATTTGGCAAAAGTGATGCCCTGATGTTTTTTATGTTTAGATGGATATAGGTAATGCATGGGAACAATATGGTGTTAAAATGGCTTTCCATTAATGCCCCAAGGCCAAGACTAGCTAAAAACTGATTGTAATAACAGTCCGAAATATAAGCGGATCATCTCCTTGTGTTTGCTTGTAAAGCATAGAACAACCACAGGCATAGTCTATATATATTATTGCCGAGCATAACTGGAACCATGCATTTTATATAGTTATTCTGTCAAATTCTGGGTAATTTGGGACGTATACACATCCAGGAATTTTAGAAACACTCCCAAAGTCTAAAATCCTATCTAAGACCCTGACTCCCTTCAACATTCCTGACTGTAGTGAAGATTTTGAGGTAAATCACGGTTGATAGGGTAAATCAGGGTTAATAGGGGAGGTAAATAAAAACTGAAAGAACCACAAAAGATTTCAATAAAATCAAACCACACGTGTAACGCTGCATGTTTTAAGTCTTTTTTTATTTCGGCTTTCCGTTGCACTTCACAAAGAATTAACAGGCGCTGTAACAATACTTTAAGTTTGGAAGAGGTTCGATTCGACCTAAAAAGATTAAGTGGAATTAGTGGATTAAAATGAAAGATAATTTTGAGTAGTATCGTGTTTGTTTAAAGTGTTTTGTTTCAAATGTGTTTTAAAAAGCTGATTCACTCTGTTCGAGTTTTTCTGACCGATTTTTGTTATAAATTTTGTTATAAGAACCTCCTCACCACAACATATACTATATTTGCTCTATCAGAGTCTATATCTTCATGGTATTGAGCACTCTCTGATATTTCGTGAACCAAAACGTACTAGCTTACATTTGATATATGTCATGATATCTCGTCTTGGTATCGATAAAGAAACCTGTTGTGTCTTTGGACGAGTGTTACTGTAACAAGTTTAAGTGCATATCGCAGATCACTGCTAATGATGTCTGTAGTATAGATTGCAGTAGATTTTTACTCAAGAACTAATTTTGTCAAACATTCACTTCACAATAAGGGTGTAATTATCTGGAATGAGTTAAATACTGACTTAAAAAATTAAAAATCCTATTGCACATTCAAGAAAAAATAAAAAAACCATTTCTTGTTGTTGCATTCGGAAACATAGATTTTATTATATGTATCTTTGTCATTATTTGAAATGTTGTAAAAATTCTTAAAATTCTTCATCTGATCATCTCTTTTCTCTATTAACTTACTTTAAGTTCTAACCATCAATGTAAATAATTAAATACTTATGACCTAGAGGTCTTAATCAAAAGCCTTTGTTTGATTTCTAGTAGACCTGTAGCCCTATTTTTGTAATTCTATATATATGTTTTCTTTTTTTTTGTATGTATGGGCGAAAACTTTAAAAATAAAAATAAATACGTTTTCCATACTAACTATCAAATGTGTCAATCTGAACTTGTTGTGAATTTCAGGATGAGTTGCTCTACACGGATGAAAAGGTTGTAATAAAATGCAAAGACATGATAAGCTTAGAATACGATGGTACAGGTTGGTCATACGGGATTAAGGCTATATCGGAACTAAATCTCCAGGAAGTTCCAACCGCCGGAAACAGTGATTCAGAAGATACAAAAAAGTTTCGATTGCTGAAACGAAAATCAAAATCGAAAAAGATGATGCCAAAAGAACGCGTAAAAATGGTGATTTTGAGCTTCCCGGCGTATTGTCGGTTCAAGTCTCTTATGAAGAAGTTATCGAATGGTCTGGTTTTGACAAAAGTGGCGATCGAAGCATTTGGTGGGATTATTCAATCCAGTGATGGTACATGGGTGTCGTTCTCAAGAGAGTGTTTTCATCATCCAGGACTGGCAAAGTATGATATGTTCATGCTTAATAAAGGTAACACATCCTATTCGCACGTCTAACAATGAATTCTATAGCGCCAACAGGTTCAAATAAATGTGAAGTTAAAAGAGCCAATAATGAACGTCAGTCTCAGACACTGAACTCTATAAAAAACTGGAACGATGTTTTTCAGGGTTCGTAGCAGTCTTTGAAATCCTTGAAAGCAGGGATGCCGGAACCACGGGTGCAGCGGGTGCAGTTGCACCCGTTGCCTTTTGTCTTCACAACTTTACGGGTGCACTACGGGTGCAGAATACGGGTGCAACGGGTGCACAAAGTGCCCTTTTTGCGTGAAAAATTTTCATTAAAAATTGCATTTTTTGCGCAAAGGGCATTTTTGAAAAATTCAATCTATGTTATTTCCGGAAAAATGTTTTAATTTCCGGAAAAAATAACATTTTCCGGAAAAATTTTCGGTATGTCCAAAAATAATTTTTAGATGCCCTTTCATTTTCATTAGTGCCCTTTTGTTAAGGAATATGCCCTCTTGTTAACCAATTGCACCCCTTGCCCCCAGCAACTTCCGGCATCCCTGCTTGAAAGTCTTTAAATTTGAATGCAGGTCTTTGAAAAGTCTTTGAAGTGTGCCGGTGAAAAAGCGAAGAAAGTCTTTAAAAGTCTTTAAATTCTTTAGTGATTATTTGATTATACGATTTCCTAGCTAATAAAATAGATTGATTGAAGCACGATTTTCGCAAATATCGACGAAAAAGTGCATTTTAGGATGTGATTTGACGGGACTAATTACCTGGTAAAGATGGTGCTTATACATCGCAATTTTTCGACACCTGATTGCTCTCAGAGGTCTTTGAAAAGTCTTTGACAATAGGCAGAAAAAATCTTTGAAATTTTTTTTCTTGGAGACTACGAACCCTGTTTTTGAAGCCGGCGAAAAAGCCCGTCTTGTAGGTAGGCCCTAGGCCCCTGCGCGGAAATTCACTGAATTCAGTACAAAAAATCGGCATCATTTCATATAGAAATTTCATAATTTTTCGGTCGACTATTTTTTAAGTCTGGCTTTATCGTGGCCCTAACAAACTAGAGCAAGTGGTCTTTCGGAATAAGCAAATTTTACAAACACAAACACGAGTGAAAACAAGAAATAAACCCGCGGAAAAACACCAGCAAACTATATATGTGGGATTTGAACTAAACATAGAAGTAATATCGACTACAGTTGCATCAATCTTACCTTTTCATTTAGTTTTTAGGTTTTAAGTAGGGTATTTACCACTATAAATGAGCATTTATGTGCAAACATTGAAAAACATGATGTTTTTCAATGTTTGCACATAAATGCTTCAGCTCCCGTGAAGCGCACGCGAAATACACGCGTGTTTTATACCTACAAGAGATCACTCTGTTGGCCGCATCTTATCGTTCCAGTAGTTATAGAGTTCAGTGGTAGTTCAGTGGTCTCAGATTTCTGTGCGGTCACTCTCATTACTTCTAAACAATACAACGAAACAGCACGAATGACTGAAAATGATGTCTGCTGCCTTTGGTTTCACTTTTCGTTCAATTCGACCATTTTGTCAGTTTAAGTGTAGTATAATTTAGAACACCTGACTGAAAATTCTGCGATATTATAGCTCCAGTTCTCAAAGGCAGACCTCGGAAAAAGAAACTGAGTAATAAAACTACAGCGTCAAAAGAAGAAATCAAAGTAAAACAAAATAATGCGACTGTTGAACAACAAGCGTCAAACGAAGCAGAGAGTTCGGACGACAACAATACTGACACTTCAGAGACAAGTTCAATCCAAGAACTTCCGTGTCCTCCAAAACTTGTATCAAGCATAAAAGAAGAAAAACGTTCGGGTGTTATACGATCTGTAAAACAAGACGGCAAACCTATAGCAATTCCACCAGTTCCAAAGTTGGTGAAAATTGAACAGAAAAAAACGATTCCTTACGGCCGTTATACCGAGTCAGGCTTAATGTACACTGATCAGATATCTGGTCATCAGATAGAAAAAAATATCCCGTCAAAAGTGTCGTATTCTAATTCAGTGATTGCGAGCAGTCCGTACAGAGATGGCGGGCAAACGAACCGCGTGACACAGACACGCGAGAAATGTATACGCGTGGACAAAGATTGTCCTGCGAGTTTACCCGAGAGTGTCCACGCATCCCTCGTGTCTCACGCGGCAACGATCACCACAAATCATCACATACAACCGCGAATGTCAACCATAATGTCCACAGCACTTGCAACACAAGGAGAAGTTACACAGAACCTGGGAACGAGTGATGGGGACGAGCCAAGAACTGAACAACCTTTGAAACGAAAACGAGGCCGACCACCTGGAAAGTCGAACAAATGTTTAAAGTCATCTGAGGTGAAGATAGCTCCCAAGACTGTAGAAGATGATCAAGTACAGATCAAGGTCGAGGATGAATATGTGTACACAGAGACAATGATGGAATGTGAAGAATACAGTCCCGAGGTGAGTGTTTATCCGAAACGTCGGGCAATCCAGCAATAGCCGCAGCGAGGCATGTACAGCTTTTCTTGGATTACACACGCAAAAACTCGTCAACAAGTTGTGTTCGCTCTGCTTGTCCCACGTTGTCAACAAGTTTGGAACAAGCTGTTAACAACCTGTAACAACCTTGCTGATATTATCAGACTTGTTGCAAGGTTGTTCCAATATAAGTCACGATATAACAGTCACGATATAACAATATTGTTACAACCTTGTGTCGTCAACCTCGTAATATTCTTGTTATATCATGACTGCATCAGACTTATTAGAGCAACCTTGTAACAGGTCTGATAATACCATCAAGCTTGTTACAAGTTGTTAACAGCTTGTTCCAAACAACAACTAAGAACAAGAAATGCGAACACAATTTGTCGACAGCTTGTGAGCAGATTAGTAACACCTTGTTTGCAGACCTCAATTTTTCTTGTTTAATCAATTTTGTAAAACTATTCCATTTCAGCCACAAAATGCAGATGAGCGTGACTTTATGAAGAACTTGAAAATCTTTATGAGAAAACGAGGCTCTCCAATTGAGAAAATCCCGGCCTTGGGTTTCAGGAAAAGTATGGGAATGTATTTATTAAATGATAGTTCGTTTATCTGCTTACCTTCGGAGATATTAAAATGATATCCTAATATATTGGGGAGGCGGGGATGGTTCTGGATATCTCGTATCCCTTTTGTTAGTGTGGTTATTTGGTCAAGTACCCCTATTATCACGAAGTCTATGACTTCCTTTTGGCTAGTCGTTTTAGTATCCCGTATCCTAAATTTTACCCTTCAGTATCCCGTATCCCTATAAATCCTTCAGGCCAAATATGGCCACTACAATGTATCTTTTATTTCCTATAGTCAATCTATTCAAGATGTACGAAGTTACCCAGGCTTTGGGTGGATATGACCAGGTAGGCTTAGCAGTACCAACCAGTGAGCTCCATATATAACTGGAACGAGAACTCGAGTCCAAAAAAGTGAAGCCAAAGATGGAGTTATTGGACGTCAGTTTCAGCCCCTTTCTATTGTTTTTGTCTGCAGGGAATGGTACTATATATATATATATATATATATATATATATATATATATATATATATATATATATATATATATATATATATATATATATAGGTTATCATATAAGGGATGGTGATATCAGTTTTATCGCTCGAGGGATGATATCACAATTGTCACGAGCGAGCGCAGCGAGCGAGGGACAATTGTGATATCGTCCCGAGAGCGATAAAACTGATATCACCGAATCCCGAGTACGATAACCTATTTATTATATACTTGTACCTTTATCAGGTTTGACACCCAAAAATAAACAGTTTTGAAAAAATAGGATCATTTTAGAATTCAAAACAATTCATCATTTACTGAACAAATATGATTTTAGAAAATAAATAGACCATTCATATAAATAATATACAATTTAAGTCTTTCGTTTTGTATTATCGTTCTTGTTTCCTTCGATAAAACTGTCGACATCAACCAACACGAACCCATTGAGCACGAACCTCGAGTCGGCCATGTTTGTTTTGACAAGGCGCGAAATTTAGCGGGACAAAAAACGATATCCGGGACAAAAAACGATATCCGGGACGATATCGTTTTTATGTCCCGCTGCTTCCTACCTGATAAAGGTACAAGTATGTGATAAACAGCTTATCAAATGCTAGCCTAATATTGACCAAACCTGCCAAAGCCAGCCAAGAAAAGGTCTTCTGTCTAGGCTGCCTGCATAGCCTGCGTGTTAAACTTCAACGCCTTTGCGGAGGAAAGGGCCCCGACTTACAGTAGTATACTTGGATCAGCGCTAAGTATAGTAAAGCACTAATCGCACCAATGTAAGAACTTACCTTCTTTCCACCAGGACCAGGATCCCCACTTTCGCCTTCAGCACCGGGATTACCCTGCAAAGAAATAATCGATGGTTTGAAAATTGTTATTGAAGTAACGCAATGAATTATTTTATAGCACCCTGATTGGTAAAATTGAAGTGATAAATATATTCGTTAATGGCAACCAGGTTTGTCATATGTTCTTGCTCGCTACTCTCAGTCGAGATAAACGCAATCCAAACGTGCATGTAATTCAACCGGGCATGCAATGCATTCATTTACTTAAACCAAACTAGTGACCGAAAACAGGTCTAAGTTAAGAAAATGTCATTAAAGTTATACATACCGCTCTTCCACTTTTCCCTGCATCGCCCTGCCTACCTTTGGCTCCAGAAGAACCCTGCAGAAAAAATATATGTTAATTACCGTTGTTTCAATTTTCAAATATACAATTATTTAAGACATATAGGGTGAAACCCTGCTTGATTGTGCAATTTGTAATATTAGTTAATTCTTTATTCAATTGCTGAAATAAATGAAATACCATGTTTCATGCAAAAGAAAAGATAGTGCTACAGGGAGAAGCATTAATAAATAACTAAAGTAAATTTTGAAGAATATACTGACTGTTTTTCCAGTAGCACCACGGCGGCCTTCAGCGCCTTGATCTCCTACAGCACCCTGGGATATAAAAATAACAATTAGTGGCAACTGAGTTAAATAAAGCTAATTTACTGCAGATACAACGATATTTGGAAACTTATGAGGAAAACATAATGCAATGTACAAATATTCTGCCAGGCAGCTATGTGCATGGCAGAATATTTGACGCGCTTTTCCTACATTGTGCCTTACAAGAAGCGGCATGAAGTCTGTTACTCAGTGAACAGCGGACATGTGCACATGCATGTCTTCACGCGTAATTACCTGATACAGTGGCGTAACGACTATGGGCTCGGACCGAGCGAACCCGGGGGCCCCAACCCCAATGGGCCAAATGGGGGCCCCAAGGCTCAGGCTGTAGAGCAAAAACATTGGTCAGGGCCTCTGATATGTCACAATGTCGTTTTCTGACCGTCAGAATTCTGTAAAATCTCTCCCCAAAGTCTGGGAAATGGCATTTCAGAGAGTCTAGATTCAAAAATATTCCGCGTGAGCATGCCCTGGACCCCTAGAAAACTCGTGCATATACGGCGCTTAACTCGTGCCTTTGGTACTTCTACTAGGGGGCCTTCGAAAATTTTGAACCGGAGGCCCCTGATATAACGTTCGTCACTGACCTGATACAAGATCTAGAATTATATAAGGTTTAAGTAGAACTATAAGAAAAGAACTACCGGACTTTAATTGTACAGTCAGTTAATAGTTTTAAATTTTGTATTTTCATTTTTCAAATTTTTACCTGTTGACCAGGATCTCCAGATGAACCATCTGCTCCTGCGCTACCAGCTGCTCCCTGTTGTGAGAATGTTAAAGATGAATTTGCATGAAAGTCCTGACTTATAAGAAGGGTACGGTATGGAAAGAGAGTGTTTCGCTACATAAAGCTACATGCAATTTACAAGTTCAAAAAAATTTAATTATGCTTCCCTGCCGTACAGAATACAATGCAGCTTTCAAAGTCAACGACATTTAAGTAGACGGGTTTACAAAGTGTGCTATCTGAACAATGTAGAGACCACTCTGGTGGAGACATTTTATTAAATGATTCGCGCATTTTATTAATATAATTAATTACATAAAATATGATTCTGATAATTTAATATTTAATAAATATTTAATATTTAGTCTATCCATATTTAATTTATGCCAATTTAGTCTGGGGAAATACTTACACAAATCGAATTCAGAAGTTACTAAGCATACAAAAAAAATTGTGCGTCTAATGTCATTTAAATCAAATTTTGATCACACTGATCCAATTTTTCAAGATTTGAAAATACTAACTCTTCCCAAAATCAATGATTATTTAACTCTTCTATTCATGTATCGTTACCACAAAACAGAACATTTATCAATCATATTTAATAATCTATTTGTAAACAATAGTGACATTCAGCATTATAAAACTAGAAATGCTTCCAATCTTCACAAAAAGTATAGAAGAACAAATTATGTCAATCATTCTCTTGCTAGTAAAGGTGTTGGTATTTGGAATAAGCTTGACTCTCATTTAAAATCAATCAATTCATTGATTGTCTTCAAAAGCAAATTGAAAAAATCTCTATTTGTAACAAATAGCTGTACAGGGTGTATAAAAAAAACGGAGTCCTCACATGAAGTGTAAATTTCAAAGCGAATATGAAAGTTAGACGTTTATACTTGCATTCTTTCGAAATCGCGATCTTTCGGCTAGTTTATATACTTTATTTTATAAAATTTGGAGTTACTGCTGGCGAGCTGTGTCAATTTAAGTAAGTGCAATTGGAAAATTGAAAAACGTAGATGTGTGTATTTCAACGTTCCAAAAATTAAGTTGGAAGTACACATTTACTCAACGTGGCCTCCATTTCTAAGTTCACACAAGTTCGTTCTTTGTCTCATATCCAAGACAACTCTTCTTCCCGAGTTTCCTTTATTTCGATTTAAACTTTATGCGGTGGTTCTTCCATTCAATGCATGCAGCCGGTGCTGACATTACGCCAAACGCTCGATGAAGATTACGTCCTGGAAAAGCTATTTGAAATTGTCTTAACACTAGCTGCAACAACGCTTTTTGTTTCGAAATACTTTTCAACAATGAATGTTCTTTCCGGAATTGTTAGCTTTGGCATTATAAATGATGATTGTAAAGTTTTAAACAACAACGTTCAAAATTTTAGCAAACTACCTTTAATAATTAAGTCCCCAAGGGACTTCGAAGATTAATATTTCGAAGCATCTAAAAACGAGCGCTTGTACTAAATTATTTTTATTGCGATTAGCCTTAGTTCAAAATTTTCAAGAAACCTTCATTCGAAAGATGAAAAAACAAGCTTTAAATTGAGCGCAAAACGAAACTATGGTAGTTTATTTTACGATAGAAATAAGGATATTTAGGACGTTTTTTTTTTATACACCCTGTATATATAGTAAATATAATCACTCTCCTATATAAAAACATTTTTAAGTATAGTTTTTGGAATTATAGGTATTAGTTATTTTGTACTTTTGTCGTTTATTATTTTTCTTCTTCTAAACATTTGACTGTAAATGATTTAGTTAATCAATTCTTTATCAACTAGGGGTCTTAATTCAAAAGCCTGTCCAGATTTCTAGTAGACTTCTAGGCCTTACATTACTTATTTTACATAATTACTATTCTTGTAAATATTGCTGGGCGAAATCATTTAAATAAATCATTTACAAAATTCAAAGATGAACTATTATGTAAAATAAAAGAATGTTATATATAAAAGCACGCGAGAATTCGTGATTGCACCACGACAGATATCAGCATGGAAGATCATAAATGCATGTTGCCAAGCAAAGTAAAAACATATACTTACAGAGGCACCATCTCTTCCACTGTCTCCCTGACTTCCCTTCCTTCCACTGGCACCCTACGTCAAAAATTAAACGATAACAAACAGATAATATCAAAACTATCCTGAATGCAAAATTACATCAGAAATTAGAGGTGGGAAGATCATTAAAAATATCAATGATTATACTCAGATCTATTGAAAATAAGGAACTATTCTGGAATTATAACAAAAATCATCAAATCAATTACCTTATCTCCATCTGGACCAGGAGTGCCTGGTAGTCCTCGAACTCCCTTAAAATAAGTATGAAATAACAGTTTTTAACACATGATAATTATATTACTGCCAAAATTGGCAAGGGTCATCTTCGTTGCAGAGAGAAGCTCTGTGAATGAGGATGGTAAACGGCAAAATACCCGGATCGTTTACATTCTCAAAGCGTGAGATCAAGAGTGTTGTGAGGTGAAGAGTGTTGTGAGTATTTACTTCAAGTGTAGTAATATCGTTCTAAAGGCAAAAGTCCACATGTTTTCTCTCCGAGTACAGAAACCCAGATAATCGTCCTCACAGGTATACAGTACACCATATTGATAATTACTTATAGTATACTTACAGCATCTCCCGCTACCCCTTCCGCGCCGACGTCACCAACCACACCCTGATAACGAACAAACAATGTATTTCTTAAAAAAAATATATTATTCAGCTGGAAAATTAAGCTATGTTGTATACCTTTTCTCCTTGATAACCTCGTTTACCAGCTTCTCCGGGGAAACCAACATCACCCTAAAATAGAATTCAGCATACAACATTATCAGGGACTGATCAATGTGCGATAATCAATATTCGATGATGACTTATCCAAGTCAGTTCCTTTGTTGACTCTAAAGTGTTCTTTATAGTATTCACTTTACTGTAGTAGTCAGGAGGTGTATGGTAACGAGTATATAATAAACAGATAGAAACATTATGGTCAACAGTATCGTATGTTGTCGTATGTCAGCTCTACTCTTTCTGATGATGACATGAAATCATAAGTCATTATTTGTGTAGCCTTATTTGTTATTATTATTATTATTATTAATATTAAAGAATATTTGCACAGGATAAAAATGCTTCAGTAATAAATTACTGCTATCAACGCATGTCCTGTATTTCTAAACTACAATGTATTAATAAAGCATGCAGACTAAGTTAAAAAGATAAAAAACTAAAATCAGTACTGAATATAGCGTAGTCCAGAGAACACTAGTTACAAAATACTATGTCTCATTTACGCTACAGATTAAAATGTTCTTTCAATGCTCTTTTAAATTGCATGAAACTGTCAGTAGCTCTAACATCAAAGGGTAGTTTGTTAAATTGAATTGCCCCATTATAATAGAAAGCAGATTTTGTGCTTTCTAATCTTATTTTCGGGATTCTAATCTTATTTAATAAGGACTTCGCTAACTCTAATTGCAACAATTAGAGTAAAAGCAAATAAAGGATGTTAATTTAGCCTACGCTGTACGAAGTCCAAAGGTTAGGTGAA
>CACRXK020007008.1:2969-23797 GCA_902702795.2 Paramuricea clavata
GGGGGGGGGGGGGGATTTTAAATGGAATGGCCCTTAAGTTCGATATTCGACAATTTTTCAAGAAATGTTCACACGCCTCCCGATAATTTTTTATTTAAATTCTGTTTCTGTTTAGCTTTAAAATGTTAGAAAACTTAGTCTAGTGTATTTTTTGTTTTTTCAATTACCTTAATTAAATAATTAAATAGTCCTGTTTTTGTTTATAATTTTGCATTTAAGTTCCTCGCCATCTTTTTGTTTCCACGCATGCGCAGACATTTTCCCGCGGTGTTCTCCCACAATCCTTATAGCAGTATCGTTACATATAAACAAGCATCAACTTCATTACCATCATTACATTACTTCAATATTCTTTTTTGCGTTGTACTAGCGCAAACAATTTTTTTCGGTCCTTGCTTCCTGGCAAATTGCAGGATTTGTAGCAGGGACTTTTAAATATTAATTTAAAAATTAAAACTTTGAAGAAACACTAGTTTAGAAGTGCGACATCTAGAAATCATCTATACACACCTTTTGCCTATGTATCCGCTATAGTATAGTATAATTTAATTTAATTTATAGTTTATCAGCTTTATTGGACAACTACGTATAGTAGAAACATTTACAAGTTTAAGTCCAAAGGGGATAGCGCAAACGGGACAACGAGACCCATGCTAGGCGCACCTCCTCCAAAAAAAGAGAGGAAAAAAAACCAACCTAATTTACTATATACAAATATATATTACATAACATGCATATTAAGAACGGTGGCAGGGGTAGTCTCTTGTGAGCGACTAAGTGCATGCCATATCAACATTAAAAGTACTGTTGACCAATGCGGTGTATGTCACATGCAGAAAGCTTTTAAAAATTGTTAAACTGGCAAACTTTTCAGGAGAGGCTATTTTTCCAACATTATTTCAAGTTTTAATTGTTCGGTTAAAGAACGATCCTTGGAAAGTGGATGTTCTACAGTAAGGACTAAGGAGATTTTAACATTAGAGATGGATAGGCATGCAAAGGAGAGATATACAGAGAGGAAACTGACACTCGATAACCTGAATTATAGCAAAAGATAGGGAAAACGGCGTTCGAAAGGTGAAAATTGATTTTTTTTAAAAATGAGAAACCCATGGAAATTTTGTTCTGATAAATTATTGTAGAATAACGGTAGGCGATCACTTATATCGATTTTCTTTTATTAAAAGTGTTAACATAACATTTTATTTTGCAAAAGTTTTTTTTTTCCCTATCTACTCTTTATTAAAATCGTGAAAAGCACTGGCTGGGATTTTCAGATGCTCATGTATAAAAAACAAAGCAGCGATGATATACCTCTTGCATAAAAACATAAATACTTCTATATAATATGTATAGTTTTATTTCTCTGCATTATCAAAATTTCATAATTCATAAAATAGTGAATTAATATAATTTTCTATAGTTAATAGACTGAATATATCGGCGTGACATAATTTGCCGCGTGTTTCCTCTGTATATATCTCTTCTCTGTGGTATAGACCCTTTGCACAGACGTCACAAATCCTTAGAGTGTCCTCCAGATGCTGCCTAACAATATCTGTTCGGGTACAACAACCACATGCAGCGCAAAAACTAACCATTTTAATACAAAATTATTATAAAGTTTTACAAAATTTGCTTTGTTTATACAAAAGTTATATTATGCATAGATTGCTAATTTGTTCTCCAGATGCATCGTCGCCGGCGCTGTGACGTCATATGCAATGGGTCTATAGGTAAACCAAAAAGTTTACCGTATTTACTCGTTTAAGCACCGCGGCGCTCTTTGGATTTCTACATTTAAGAATGGACCTTTAACCTTATAACTAAAATTTTGATGGCTAGACAAAAATTTCATCACACCTTGAAAGAGCATCACAAAATTAGTAATATTCCAAAATTTCGTTGCGAAATGTTGTAAAATGCGGATAATATAGCCTTTGCGAAATTTGTCGTTGTTCTGTCTGGGAAATTGATACACAAATTGATACTCGGGTGTTGGGGTATCAATTTCCCGTTTGTAATACAAAATTACTGAAAAACGGTAAACTTCGCAAGGCTATATTATTCGCATTATACAACATTTCGCAACGAAACTTTCGTTTCGAGAAACGAAAGTTTCGGAGTAAAATGGATGCGAAAAAGGCCATTAATAATAATTAATAATAATAATTTTATTACAGTATTTCCACGTGAGTGGCTCTTCATCTGTAAAAAAAACTATATATTATACTACAATTGTTATAAAATAGAAAGGCTCTATAAGTTATTAACATGCTAAAATTCAAATTCAAATAATTCTTAATTATTAAATTATTCCCTATTTAATCTTTCGTTTGCCACTTCAAAATAGTGTGCTTTAGCAGTTCGCTTAAAATCATTAAAAACACGACAGTTTCTAATTTCTAAGGGTAAAGTATTAAAAATTTTTGCAGCACAGTGAGTTTGGTTTCTGAGGATGACCTCAATGTTCTGCCAGGAGTGTACAACTCCAGCTTCAAGTATGAAGGCCACTGATCAAAGTACAAGGTCTTAAACGTAGCTTAGGCCAAACGAAAATCTCTTCGTTCTTTGATTGGAAGCCATCCCAATTTCAACACATCCAATTTAGTGGCATACCTTCCGACAACAAAAAGACGTTTCACGAGATATTCAGGAATTGGATGACTCACTATATCATTATAATCCAGCTTTGATAGCACTAGACACTCAGATAACTGCTTTCTGATCTTGTAAGGAGCAAGATGCTTTAGTTTTCTTAGTACGGATAAGGTTTTGTAACAGCTGGATATTTGCCAAGTTAAATGATGATGCAATTGGGTACCTAACAATCGAGCGCTATCAAGACGTTCGAGTTGGTTTCCGCCTATACGAAGGCCAGTGACATATTCGTGAAGCAGGTGAACTCTGGAACGCTGCAAAGTCGAGAACAGCATCGCCTTGGTTTCCCCCGGATTCAGTGCTAGGTTACATTCTTGAGAGCAAGAAGACATGTTATTGAGAGCACATTGCAGTTCCGATTCACATTGTTGTAGATCAGATGGCTTACAATGACGGTAGAGTGTAGTGTCGTCCGCGTATTGATGACAAGCAATTTCTTGAGGCAACACGTCAGGTAAATCATTGACGTATAAATTTAACTGGACCTAAAATCGATCCCTGCGGTACTCCGAAGGTTACGCCAACACGCTCGGAAGAACGATCGTCCACTTGGACGTACTGTTTTCTATCTGTCAGATAGCTTATTAGCCATTTCAAGGAGGTATTCGAAAATCCTAAGCGATGCAGCTTGGATAACACGATTTGATAGGCGACTGTATCAAAGGCTTTCGAAAAATCCGCCAGAACTGCAATAGTCACTTCGCCTCTTTTCATTGCCCTAAGGATATCATCTCTGATAGCTAACATGGTAGTAGTGGTGGAATGGCCTCGACGATATGCACTGTTATTGGGATTAAAAATAGTGTTATTTCCGAGGAAATCCGCCATTTGGCGTAACGCTAATCTCGTAGACCTTTGAAAGTACACACAAGATTGAAATTGGCCGATAATCATCATTTCCACGAGGATCGTCTACCTTGGGTATTGGGCTAATGCGGGCAGTTTTCCATAGCAATGGGAATGTTTGCTTTGCGATGCAATTATTAATTATATGAGTAACTGGTGACGCGAGATGATCTGCGACGAGTTTGATGAATTTACAAGGGATGTTATCCGGGCCAGTAGAGCAGTCTGATCTTAGATGTTTGATCTCGTTCAACACCTCCCTGTGAGTAACTTGGCGGAATTGGAAAGGCGAGTTTGAGTCTTGTGGTAATGAGGCCAGAAGCGAATATAAATCATCTCTATTTAGTGGCGACGAGGCTATAGGACACGCTCAGCTGTTGAGGCAAAATGTTTATTTAGTTGATTCGGATCTATTCGTAAAGGTTGAGGACTGGGGTACAATATACGTTGAATAGTTTTCCACACGTCTTTAGGTCTCTTAGACGAGAGCGCTTTCTCAACGAATACAGTTTTGGCCTTCTTTATAACCTCCTTCAATTGGTTTCGGATAGATCGAAATTTAGTCCAATTGTCTTCATTTTGTGGGCTCTTTCTTATGCGCTTCATAGCGACTCTGCTTGCATTCTTTTTGGAGACTTTGAATATCGGTGTCTTTCATCCAAGATGCAGGAGGTCTAGTCAATTTTGTTCTCCGAAGGGGTGCATGCCTATTGAGACATTCAATTATTAGACCGTTGAGAGTGGTTATTTGATCATCAGGATTGTCAAAAGCATAAACCAGCTGGAAAGGCAGTTTCGAAAAAGAAAGCGTTTTTCAAGAAAGCGTTTTTCATTTCTGAGGTATTTATATCTTGGTACATAACGAATGACACGTGCGTTGACAGTGACGTAAGGTCCGTCGTGGTCACTTATCAAAGGGAATGGCAAGACATCTGTGTATGTGACATTTTTAGGTAAATTAGTGATAATATGATCAATAAGCGTGGAACTAGTATTTGTTGTTCTCGTCGCCTTGGTAACCATTTGATTTAAATTGAGAGATTGCAACAATTCATTATACCTTCGAGTATTGGGCTTATCAGGTTTCAGTAGATCAATGTTAAAATCACCTGTTATAAGGAGCATTCCGTTCCAGGATATGGTTAAATCACTCAACAATTCCTCGAAGTCTTGTAACCAGTCATGAAAGTTCATTTGACTTTCAGAGCGATATAATGTCCCTCTTAACAGATTGCTGTTTCTATTGCGTCCAGGTATTTCAATCCACAAGTGTTCTAAATTTGAATAACGAGATTCTATATCCTTTCTCCTTTTGAATTTCAATTACTCCTTTAAATACACGCCAACGCCACCCCCTCTCGTACGATCTCTATTGTGAAATGTATGACAATAACCAGGAATAGTTAAGTGTTGAAGTAGCAAGTCGTTGTCTTTGAGCCTTGTTTCGCTCATTGTAATGATGTCAAACGGGTATTGGCTGAGAGTTGTCAACAACCCATCGAAAGTTGACACCATGCTTTGGGTATTTATGTGCATGATTTTCAACTGCGTTTCTTTGTTTCCTAGTTCTTGAAGATGAATGTCAATTGTATTAATATTTTCATTGAGCTCTTGATGTAAACTGTCATTGTCCGATAAGCATGGTAATTCATGCATATAAAATGGTAGAACACTAATTGTACAATCAGGACAAATCCATTCTTTCGGCGTAATAGCAGACATAAATTTAGCTGCCAGTGGATTAGCGCATTTTGCATGGGTAAAGTCAAAACATGCTGTACAAATATAGCGCTTCTGATTTTTAGCCACAGATTTCTTACATTCTGTTGTGCATCTAGGTGAGGCTCGTCTTCCATTCTGTGTAGTCATAGGCGCTGTATCATTTCGGGGCCAGGATTTACTTCAATATCCCCACTTTTAAGTAATATTTGAAAGGTTGGCGTGGTATTAGCATAGTATACAGTTCGTTTAAACGACCAAGTTTTCCGTCCTTTCCGATAGCTGATGAAGACCAATCCAGTTTGAAATAACGGCATTGCCCGACCAGATGATATACAGGTCAAATGTATGTCTTTGCTGTTCGATTCGTAAGCAGAAAAAGCCAACAAGTCATCACCACGGCACTTAGACGTATTCACAACGAATATATTATTAATATATAAGTTGTTATAAGGTTGCTTAATGTTTGACGCGTTAGTTCGGCTGAAATTCCCTTCCTTATCTAAGGATACAACATTACACAAGTTGTAACCGGTCTTCATATATCCAGTACAGATCATTCCTTTGCATTTCAATCCAAAGTAAAGACAAATAAACAACAAAACCACGGAGCTCCATACCAAACGCACCGCCATTTTGTGCTGAATGCCGCTTACCGGTGGTGATATAATCTTGTGTTTGTTCGCCCTCTTCGGCGAGCAACCTTTCCTCGTCTTCGTCCGAAAAATTGGATTTTTCTTTTGCTTCATTCACCTTGGCGTCTGCCATGATCGAAAGCTTACTTACGTGATTCCTATGTGACGCGTAGACTATGATGAGGTAGAATTGTCTTTCATGCGCACGTACACGGACAGACAGGTTGAAATGGCTTTCTAAGTTTTATATAGGTACTAATTAATTACCTCAACAAATCCACTTTAAATCCCATATTCACACAACTAAATGATGTACTTTTCTTGGATTGCTTAATTTGAAATAGAAATCATGTGTTCCGAACTTATTTGTACCAACTTAGACCTGTACTTGACGTATTCTTAATTAATAGAATTAGAGCATGCATTTCACGATTTGCCATTTCTTCTTTCCAGATACCTTCGTGACAAAAATTATGATGGATATTATTATAGCAAGTCTCAAAATTTAAGACGAGAAGTGCGTCAGGCATATGATGAGGCGTTCAAGAAGTATGATGTTCTTATCATGCCAACCATTCCTAAGAAAGCTTCACAATTTCCATCAAAGAATCCTTCTTTGACTGGTAAGTATATATACTGTTAATTTTAATACTAAGTTGATCTTATCATTATAGAGCTGCGGGCCTGCGGCAGCTAGAATATATAGAGAGCTTAGCATAAATTAGTACGTCAACGTCGTCAAGTGTACATTCTCTCATGAAATATGGCGTCAGCAGTATTTACAGTCAAAAACGGAAATCTATGCAGTTTCACGCGAGGGGTACCCTGGGTGGCAATATACAATTTCGGCTCGTGATTTCGCGCGCTTTTCTTAACTCGAGCAACATTCCCAAGTGTTTGGATCAGGCCATCCAAACACGGAAACCATAAAGTAACTGTTTTATAAAATAACAACTTTTCGTGTTAAAATTTCACTTTAAAAAACTTTCACTTTAAATTTCTGATCCAAACACGGGTTTCGACCAATCAGAGCACACGTTATATACATGTTATTTTATAAAGGTTCTTCCATGCTTGCAAAAAAAACTTACGTCAATTAGCAACGGACGGACTCTAGTAGGAAGTCCCTTTATAGGTGGTCCCACTATAGGAGATCCCGCGATTTCAAGCAAGAACATTCCAAAGAACATTCAAATATACAGAGGAACCAAAATCTGGAACGCATTGCATAACGAGGATTTAAAATCCATTGTTGATATCAACAATTTTAAATCTAAATTAAAAGCAGGACTTATACAATTTACATTTTAATCGTAACTGTAAATTGTCATTGAAAAACTCATTTGGGAATGTCAATAATTTAAAATTAAAATTAAGAACGACTGTCGTAAAGTTTTGTACATGTATCCGGCTCATGTTGACAAACTGGAAGTCCAGATGCTTGGTGTAAGCTAAAACTCTAAAACTGACTCCTTAAAAGTTATGTGCTCTATCAACTTTTCATTTTCAGTAACAATGTAAATAATAGCATAGAATGAAAATTGCATTCTTTCTGACACTCTAAAACACTCATATTATTGGTTAACATTTTCTGGTTAATTTAACTTAGAAATAACCCTATTTAATTGGGTTATATTCCTGGTTAATTTTCCTGGTAATTTTAACCTTTTTCGTGCTTATTTTAACCTATTGCCTAGTTGATTTAACCAGGACGTCCTGGTATTATTTTAATTATCCTATACACCTTTCAGGACATCAAGTGCAATCCAAATAATTTACTATTATAGCGCCGTTTAAACTATTCTCAGGCTTGGTGTTGGTGCGTGGTCAGAACAGTGATTTAAAAACTTAATTCCTAATTATTTTTAACCTAGAATACCTTGAGAAAACGTATGAGATGAACCACAACACGGGCCCATTTAATCTCACAGGTCATCCAGCTTTGTCCATCAACGCTGGATTTTCTCATGGGTTACCTGTGGGAATGATGATTACTGGTAAAATGTTTGATGAAGTGACAGTACTAAAAGTGGCGTATACTTTTGAACAACTACGTGACAATGTGCAGTAAAGTAAGATTCAAATTAAATGAATTTGTGTACACACAGTGAGTTGTGGGGCCTATTGCATGTGAATATATAGACTCGTACTTCTTGTAGTAAAAATATGGTACACTGAAGCTCATAGACAAAAATATACCAAAAAATACTGAAATCTAAGTAGTTTTGTGTTTCTCTCCACTCCTTCAAAGTTCCTACTAGACTATTGACACTCGCAGATAAACACGGCGCGCGACACAACGGATATCTTCGATCATCTTTTTGGTATAGAATTTGGCGTAGAATGGCAGTCTTACATTATTTATCTATACTAGAAAATACATACATGCAGAAACCCCTCGCCCCTCTGACAAAACTATTATATTTTCCGAACATGAAGTATTTAAAGTAGTTGTCATGGTAACACGATAATTTTTAGTGATGGGCGATACCAAGAATATCGATCGATTACGATTACGACTACTTTTCGGACCAAGTATCGAAGTATCGATCACTCAAACGATTACTTATTGCGTAATTCTTCTAGTATGTTGGTAATTAGCTACAAATACTTTTATACGATTAAGAACAATTCAATCACTTTGCTCTGTTTACAGAAGCCGTCTTCTCAAATAATTCCACACCACACTTTGTAAAGGAGGCTGCAGATCTGCTGTAGCTACGTTTTCAGCCATATTGTTTCAATGATGAACTGCGGGTTTTGCTTGCCACTAACCCGATTGATGTTTTAGCTATAAATGAGTCTTGGCTTGATGCTAGTATACACGATAATGAGATACACATTTCTGACTATGAAATCGTACGGCGTGACAGGTCTATGTGTAGTGCTAATGGGAAAACATATGGGGGCGTTTGCTTCTATGTGCGCTCTAGCATAAATTTCTCGCCTCGCCTGGATCTGTCTAGCTATCAACTAGAAAATTTGTGCATTGAAATTCGAAAACCTAGTTCTAAGCCATTCATTGTTTCGACTTGGTACAGGCCGCCTGATTTGGCATGTAGTAAAACACTGACTACCGGAACACCACCGGAACACCACCGGAACACCACCATTTTGTTTGGGGTTAGGGTTTGGGGTTAGGGTTAGGATTGGGGGTTAGGGTTGGGGTTAGGGTTAGGATTGGGGGTTAGGGTTGGGGTTAGGGTTAGGTGGTGTTCCGGTGGTGTTCCGGTGGTGTTCCGGCGGTGTTCCGGTGTTCCGGTAGTCAGTGTTTTACTACATGCCGCCTGATTTTACCAACGATAAATTTTCTTATTTCGAGTCATTTATTGGTAGGCTTGATTCAGAAAATGTCGAATATTATCTTTTAGGCGATCTAAATTGCGACCTTGGCGCATCTGTTTTGGACCATAACTCTAGGTCATTAACCGACATTGCTGACTTATATGGTATGCATCAGCTGATAAATGAACCCACACGTGTTACCGAGTCATCTTCGACTATAATCGATCACATTTTTACTAATGCTCCAGATAAGGTTGTTTTCTCTGGTGTTTCACATGTCGGCATTAGTGATCATAGCTTAATTTATGCTTTTCGAAAGCTTTCAACAGACATTTACAATAAAGGTCATTCTACCGTGATATAGAAAATTTAAAAACTTTGACCTTGATAGTTTTCGGTCTGACATTTGTGCACAGAATTGGACCGCTGTAAACAACTTTAACGATCCAAATGATATGTGGCGGGTTTGGAAAAACACATTTAATAATGTTGTTGAAAAGCATGCTCCTTTACGCACGAGGCGTGTCAGATCTTCTAAGTCACCGTGGATAACGCCTGAATTAAAACAACATATGCACAAAAGAGATATTCTAAAAGTTAAGAAGGCTATTCGTTCAAAAGATCCTAATGACTGGGCTGCATTTAAGACTTTCCGAAACTATGTAACAAATGAAATTAAACTTGTTAAAGAAACTCATTATCAGAACGCATTCCATCAAAACAAACAAAATATGAAAAAGACTTGGGGTATTGTAAACGAACTTACTTCAAGGAAGCAATTTAGTTCACAAGTCAAAGAAGTTAAAACAAATGGTTCCTTAGTCAGTGAACCTAATGAGTTATCCGAGGTGTTCAATGATCATTTTGCTAGCATAGGCTCTAAGCTTGCTCAGAAAATTCCCTATATTGGGAATGGTGGTACACACTTTGATTACTTGCCAAGTCAATCTAATCATAATTTTCGACTAAATACAACTAGTCCGTCGGTGGTTGGTACCCTCTTGTCTAAACCTTGCAAATCTAAAGCCACGGGTTTGGATAAGATATCAGCCAGATTACTTTGCGATTGTTCCGACCTAATAGCCGATTCAATATGTGCAATTTTTAACTGTTCTATTAACTCTGGTACATTCCCCAACGAATGGAAATGCTCAAAAGTCATTCCATTATTTAAAAAGGGAGAGCGTAGGGATGTAAATAACTATCGCCCAATTTCTATAATTCCAGTGGTGGCGAAAGTTTTTGAGAGAATTATTTATGATCAAGTTTATGCCTATCTTATGGATAATAACCTCTTATCTAATTGCCAGTCAGGGTTTCGAACTCTTCATTCCACTGTCACCGCACTTCTTGAGGCTACTAATAACTGGTCTTACAATATTGATCGGGGCAACGTTAATGCCGTCGTTTTCTTAGACCTCAAGAAGGCGTTTGATACTGTTGATCATGCAATATTGCTGTCAAAGTTAAGCGCATATGGTTTTGGAGGTTCTACAGGCAACTGGTTTAGGTCCTACTTAAATGATCGCAATCAAAAATGTTATGTCAATGGTCATCTGTCCAGTCAACGCGTATTGCCTTGCGGTATCCCGCAAGGGACTATCTTAGGACCTTTGCTTTTCCTTATCTACATTAATGATTTACCAAATTGCCTGACACATTCCCAACCACGTATGTACGCTGATGACACTAATTTAACATTTGCTAGCAATAATGTTGATGACATGGACTATAAGCTTAATCAAGATCTTGATAATGTCAATAAATGGCTCATAGCCAATAACCTAACTCTCAATCAATCTAAAACAGAGTTCATGCTAATTGGGTCAAGACAAAAATTAAGCACGTTACACTCGGCCCCTTCCTTAGCAATCAATGGACATCCTGTTCGCCAAGTTTCTCAAACGGAGTCCCTTGGGATGAAGCTTGATGAAAACCTGTCTTGGAATGCCCATATCAATGATTTAATAAAGATTGCTTCTGGTATTGGTGCTTTGAAACGTGTACGTTCTTTTATTCCTGCTACAACGTTGAAGCTTGTTTACAACGCTGTAGTTCAGCCTCATTTCAGCTACTGTTGTTCAGTTTGGGATAAGTGTAATAAAACTTATGCTGAAAAGCTCCAAAAATTACAAAATCGTGCAGCCAGCGTTTTAACATTCTCTAGCTATGACACTAATGCCGATTCACTCTTTGAAAAGCTCAATTGGAAAACACTTTCCTTTCAGCGTAAAGTTCAAAAGGCTGTAATGGTCTATAAATCTCTTAATGGTTTAGCTCCCGACTATATGCACTCCATGTTTACTGATCGTGAAAGTGTAACTTCAATCCAATTGCGTGACACTGAGAATAAATTAGCTGTTCCTATGCCTCGCACAAACTATTTGAAAAACAGCTTTAGTTATAGTGGCGCTGTGCTGTGGAACAGTGTTCCAATCGGGTTACGGCAAGCACAGTCCTTGACAATTTTCGAGCGGGCTGTAGAAGTCTTTTATAAATTTTAATGGCTATTTTTAATACACGGCCCTCATGGAAAGCAGGTATAGAGATAACTTTGTAACCACCGTAGTTTTTGTAATATAGTTTAGTTAATGTAGCCCATATAATGTAAATCCTGATGAGTAATACCGTGCCTAAATAAAGTTTTAATAATAATAATAAAGATGGCAGCATGCGCCCAGTGCTGATAGATTTAAGCTCATTGAACAACTTTGTGGAAAACAAACATTTCCAAATGGAAAACTTGTCTTCAATCAAATAAATCACTCCTCAAACAGGGAGACTTCATAATAAAACTCGACCTGAAATAACAGAAATTTCTTCGTTTCATTTGGAAAAACAAGGCATGTCAATTCAAAGCCCTGCCATTTGGGCTGAATGTAGCCCCTCTAGTGTTCACCAAACTGTTGAAAGCAGTTGCAGTATTTCTAAGGAAGCGGGGCATCATCAATTCAAACTCCAGACAGATAAGCCTACCCTCAGAGAAAGTGAAGAGAACTCTAATACTCTGCCGTCAAATACTTATGGCAAAGTCTGTCTCACTGCACATGCAAACCCAGCTCCTAGGTGTACTCTATCTCACCGCCCAGCTATTTGGAGGGCCGCCCCTCTGCATTTTCGCCATCCCCAAGCACAGTTAATCAGAGATTTACCGAAACACAATCACCAGTACATCAATACCAACCTGTCAAATGCCTCCAAAATGGAACTAGCATGGTGGTTGGAGAACATACGACAGGTGAACGGAAGCCAAATAGTGGCACCACCCCCAGATATATTATTATTTACCGACGCGTCGAAAATGGGTTGGGGCGCTGTTTGCAACAATGTCAGGACGAACGGCAGATGGTCATCTCAGGAGAGATTGTTGCACACCAACCTACTCGAACTGGAAGGGACATTATCAGCAATCCAATCCCTGCTAAAGAATCAACGCCAGGTAATGGTCAGTCTGAACATGGACGGCTCAACAGCTATCTCTTACATCAACCACAAGGGAGGGACCCACTCCCCGGAACTTACTCAGATAACACTGGAACTATGGAATTGGTGCATACACAGAGACATTTATCTGGTTGCCCACCATGTTCCCGGAAAATCCAATGTCCTAGCAGACACAGAATCAAGGGTTTTCCAGGACGAGACGGACTGGAAGCTAGACCCTCAGGTAATCAAACCTTTCTTGTCTCAGTGCTGGACAGACCTCTTTGCCAGCAGACTGACTCGGCAACTCAAACAGTACATAAGCTGGAGACCGGACCCCAGAGGCCTTCCAAACCGATGCTCTAAATGTTTTACTCACTACTTAACACTCACAAGAGAAAAGCGAGTTGCACAACAAGGAAAACCAAATAATCTATTTATTTCCTATATAAAACCTCATCACCCGGTGACCAAAGCAACGATTGCTCGTTGGATACTGTCCCTTATTAAGGAGGCAGGCATTGACACAGAAATTTTTAAAGCTCATTCGGTGAGAGGTGCTTCCACTACAGCAGCTGCTAATGCTCTAGTTTCTCTTCAAGAGATTTTGAACATGGCTGATTGGTCCAATGCCTCTACCTTTCGCCAATTTTATTATAAATCTGGTTTTTCCTCCAGTTTTGGAGAGACAGTGCTTTCATAGTTTACATTATATAATACCTTATTGAATTCTGATCGTTTAATTGGCTGTTTATGGTCACGTGATATTGAATACAAAATTCCATTTCCCAGGAGTGCAATGGAATACGTTCCATTGCACTCTTGCGAGTGCAATTGTACTATACGTTTTATTCCATTGCACTCTCTTTGTGTTTTCGATAAATCGCATCCGTCAAAATGCTTCTCGTACGGTGATCGCAGTTTATTTTAACCCAATATTCGAAACTCAGTAAATGGGATTTAATGCAAATACGACTCGTCAAAATGGCGGGAGCTTACAGTAAACCTTTTAATATTAGTCTATTTTGGTATTATATAAAACAAATAATGAATGTTTTTATTCGTGCAATGGTAAGAAAAAAAAACTAAGAATATTTTCATGAGGTGAAAGATGGAATGTTCCATTCAACTCGGCTGTCGCCTCGTTGAATGGAACATTCCATCTTTCACCTCATGAAAATATTCTTACCATTGCACTCATAAACATTCATTATTTGTATATTGTTTTCAGGATGTTTGTATATTATTACTCAGATACATCATTAAAATATATTCAACTACATCAATGGTGTGGTGTTGAACTCTACCACTTGTATTCTCATATATTGCGACCGGAGTTCACGAAATATAACTGCCAATTATACAAGGGCTGATGAGCCTGTTGGTATAAATGGGGTTATATGAGTGAACGAAGGGAGAAATATATGAGACCCACCCAGATACTATCCCACCCTTTTTACGTTGGTGTTAAAAAGCCACAGGGGTATTATGGGAATGCGTTGCTATGGTCATACGCAGGCTGTATATTTTTACTTTCAGGGGTACCATGGGGTTAAAATGTGGTCTGAAGCACGGTAAAGACGAAGTCATACCACTTGTATTCTCATATATTTTCCCCTTCGTTCACTCATATAACCCCAATTATAGCAACAGGCTCATCAGCCCTTGTATAATTGGCAATTATTTCGGCACAATATTCAGACTCCAATGTATACAAGCCCTATTTCTCGCCCTCCATCTCGCGATACGTCTTGCCATGCGTGCTAATCGGACAAATAGGGACTTGGTAGGAGAAATAGGGATTCAAATTGTAAAACACGTGCAAAAACTTGCAATTGTAAAGAATCTGCACAAAATGTATTCTGATCTTCCTATTTGACAAAAGCAGTATTCTGATCTTCCTATTTGACAAAAACACTTTCTGACTGCAGGATCTCTTGGTCTGCCATAAATTATCTGTGAACATTTCTGCGCATTTTTCCCGACGAAAAAAAGATTTCCTGCGCAAAATAAAACTTTCAGTCTGGCCACTGGATTCTAGCATTCCTGTTCCAACGAAATATTCTATGATTGTAGATAAATATGGCACATCCCCAATATCAAGCATAACGAAAGAACAATAGATCTGTATATATAATCTATATATGAATGTATTTCTGAATATTGTATAATACATATATCTGCACGTTACGAAAATTATTTTACTACATCAAGTCACAATAGAATTCACTAATCACCTGACCAGACGTACTGTAAGCCTAAAATAACCTCTTTTCGTATCTAAAAAAAAGAATAAATGGTAATTAAATATTTAAGGTCGTATTTAAATTCAGTTCTATATAATAGACCTTTTTACAATGACATCAAACGCGGAAAACCAAGTTATGCGATGTCCCATAGGAAAATGCAAGTCGTCATTTTTATGAATCGTGGACGAATTGCCTTTTGCCTTGATATACGAGAGCGAGGCTCCCAGGCCAAAGAAGTAATCGTGACGTAATTATTGAAACGGTGCATTGTAACTTAAGAAGGTTTATTATTTGATGATTGTGCAAACTTACGAATGCAATCCGTGAACACCGCCTTCTATTTGACCAGATACTGTCCTTTTCTCAAATCTTGTCTCGCCACTATACGTCATTGTCCTGGAAATGATTTAAATAACGTTAAATCAGTTTCTAGGGTATAGATGATAACAGATTGAAAATATAGTTCAAGAATACATCGACATTAATACATTTATTAATTAAACACCGATTTATACGCATAACAGTTTATTCATTCTCAACCAGTGCCGAAAAATATGAAATCCACTTGAGTATATCTGATTCAGTTACTTCTTATCGTGCATGAGAAGACAATAAAAGTTAGCTCAGCAAGAAAAAACACACCTCAATTTGTCCAAACTACATGCTCCAATGTCTTGACATCCTTGTTGTATCCCGGTAATAAGGTAAGGAGCAAACCGATGTATAGTTCCTTTGTCTACCACTGAACCAGCAACACCTTGAGCAACCTTAACCCTTGCACTCTCACTGCAAATAAAACAGTCGATTTAACCACAGAACGCGAGCAAGAAAACAAACGAGAAACGTAGTATAAACTGAATCAAACGGTAGTAATAAAACAATGGTATACTATGAATGTGATCACTGAAAATGACGAGTGAACATATTAACAATTAGGGAGAAAGCGTCATGTTATATATGTTTACATAAAATGCATGTATTTGGCATAAAATACACAATATTTTCTCATATATTAATCCAAAAGGTATCGTTTTAAAGCTAAAAACTTCCTTTGTCGATTGATATCATTAGTTTAATTGTTTTAAAATATGATCTGTGCGCAAAAATACATCTCAAGTGCATGTATAGATTAGTTACCAAGTAACCCATACTTTCTATCAACATATGATGGTCTGGGAACTTTTAAGTTCAGAAGGCATTCTGATGCAGACATTCTGATTCCTTCATTCTTTAAAACAGAAGGCATTTTGATGCTTGTGATGTTACTCTGAGTGTAAATCCACACCGGGCAGGCTTGAGAAATATGTCTGACCACGGTGAGAATCGAACCTACGACCTTTGGAATACCAGCCCAATGCTCTGTCAACTGAGCTACGCGGTCAGGTCGGTTCGAGTATGTGATATTTCGGAACAGAATCTAGTTCTTTCGATATCAATGTAATCTAGTAATCATGATTTTTTTCTGTGTTGGTGCAATGTACTCAGGTGAATATGATGCTTGCAATGTTAGTCTGAGTGTATATCCACACCGGGCAAGCTTGAAAAATATGCCTGACCACGGAGGCAATCGAACCTACGACTTTTGGAATACCAGCCCAATCCTCTGCCAACTGAGCTACGCGATCAGGTCGGTTCGAGTATGTGATATTTCGGAACAGAATGTAGTTCCTTCCATATCAATGTAATCTAGTAATCATGATTTTTCTGTGTTAGTGTAATGTACTCAGGTGAATATCATTTTTCTGTGTTGGTGTAATGTACTCAGGTGAATTATGTTTTGGTATGGGTTTATGCCTGGTCCAATATAAATAATTGAGATGAAACGTGCAAACACGGTGAATAACATTTAATGAAATTAAGACAAAGAATTGTGCACGCGGTAAGATACATGAAACAAAAGCCTTTTTGTAGCTTTGAAGTTTGCCGGGTTTCCAGATCATAGCCTGCCCTCTCTTCTACCGCCCGCACTAAACGCCTGCTACGCAGGCCATCTCAAAGGGAATCTCCATGTATAACTCAACAATTTGTGATTCTAACCTTCTAAACCTAATCTAAACATTTTTTAACTGTATAACTTACTGTACCTTCGCATTTTTGGGTGCCATATACTGTATTAATTTTCCAAATGTACCGAAATTGGCAAAGACTGTACAGTATCAGTTATGCCACGATTTGGAGATGAGCCGCAATTGATATCCAATCGAAAATCGATATCCAATGGCTTTGATGTCTACCGAGCGAAGCGGGGTGAACCTCAAAGTCATTGGACATCGATTCTCCATTGGATATCAATTGCGTGTTCACCGACAAACCATAACGATAAAACGTTAAAAGCTAACTTACATTGACTGTTTCGATGAAAACCATTTTTCGTCTTAACGAACAAGCTTTCGTTGGTAGGGATGAAACTACCAAAAAATATGGCTATTAGGAAAATGTCGACGTTTCGAGCGAAGGCCCAGTAACTCCAGACGAAGGGCGTACGCTCGAAATGTCGAAACTCTTCTTATATATTTTCAGGTAGTCGCATCCTTACCAACGAAAGCTTGTTCATTATATTGGCACTACTGTACCTACTACACTGGCAAAGACAGTTCAAAATTTTTCTCCTTATGTCCACCTCTCAAACTGTGATATCCAGTGCTCGAAAATTGATGTCCACCTTTCAAAATTTGACGTCCACCTCTCAAAACGCTCTTAACATTTTGATTGGTCGAAAATCATGTCATGGGTAAAGGTCAATCTGCTGACCTCAGCTTCAATGTCGCGTCAAGTATAAATATAGCCTCCTCCGCAGGCATCTCACCCGACGAATCGGGTGGTGGGAAAAAGTTTGGTGAGATGCCTGCCATAAATCGACACAAAAATTTGCACTGCGCATACTGGCTCGCGCATGCAAATTTCGACAAACTCAAACTTAGGGGGAGTAGGAAGGGCTTACGGCAAGGAGTGAAGAAAATTTTGTTTTCAACACGATGGCTTACAAGACGAGTAAAACTGTAAAATTAACGAATAATCCTGCTCTTCAACATTGCAAATACAAAGGGAACTTTGACTAAGGAGCTGAGAACGTTATCGAAAGCCGACGCAGCGATTTACTGGGATTGTTTAGAGACGAGTGACTTTGCAGAGCAGTGAATTCACGTTGTCGTCGATTCATGTCAAGACATTTGTCAAGACAAGGTTTCAATTGAAAGTTTATCGTCGATATATACAAATTTCTATTCAAATTGTTGACGACATTTTATATCATAATAAGCTGAAAGTGCAGTGATTTAGTCGAAATTGTAACACGAAAAGGAACGATCGAAAATTGTCAATATACAAATGTAAATTCAACTGTTGACATCTGTGACTGCGTATTAAATATATAAACACCTCTTGCTTTGTTTTAATACGCTTGTATGGAAGGAAATCATTAATAAAAGTCTTAAACAAATAGCTTTCTTATTGTGGAATACACTGTGCAATTTATCCCTTGGACAAAGACAAAGTTTTCAAACTTGAGTGTCTCAGATGTGACGAAAATTAGCAAAAGCTTTCTTAAATCAGTGGCCCTGTTTTATATATGGGTGTGAGTAATGTAGACATAAGGGAAAGGACAACTGGAATTTAATAAGAATCTAATAGTTTTCCATGTGGTGCAACATGTATGGAGACCTGTCTTAATAACATTTGCCTTGGATTTGTTAATTAACCAATGGAGGCATTACATACATTCCATTTTGCTTGCCAAAGTTCACAGACAAAATATTTACATGGGTAAAATCCATTTGCAAGGCAAATTTCTCTATAACCATACAAACAGTCACTGACGAAACTTCCCGGTGATAGACGTGTTTTCAGGGATGGATCCAGCATGATCTGGTGGGGGGTGCTCTGCCAGCTCTGGTGTCGAGTGACTCGAGTTGTGTTGTCATGTGTGCAGCCCGCCCATTAACATACAGCAACAGCAGTATTCTGAGAATTTGGCAAAACAACTTCCATGTGGTACAAGTGTACTGTGTACAATATCTCATTTTGTCTCTAATATTTTTTGCTTTATCATGAAAAATAGCACACACATACCCCCTGGCCAGGGCTAGGGAGGGGGGTGTGCCCCCCAGTAAATCCATCCCTGCATGTTTTGCTATTAATTGTTACATTAACCACCCAAAAGTCTTTCAATGGTGGGTACATATTAATTGTAAGCTGTGAAGCTTTAGATTAGCCCATTGTTTGTACTCTCCCCTGGAATAGTAAAATTGTCTGATGTTAGACAGAGTAAAAGCAGGGGCGTGCCGGCAAGCAATGAGACAACAAGAACTTGTTGTGGGCCCCTGGCATTGTAGGCTCTTACATGATACATGCCAATCTAGATTTATTATATTTAAAACAAATATATGTCAAGAGCAATTTTATTTAAACATGAACAAGGGAGATACATATAATTAGAGAATATGCAGATACATCTTCAATTTCTTTATTTATCAAATCATGGATGTCATGTGGCCAGTACGTGTAACACAACTAGGCATATACTATATTAGAAAGAGGTTGTTACATGTGTCACAATGCAACTTAATGGGTTTAGCATATTCACATGATATTAATTAAGCCCTTATTAAGGGGGTGAGTTCCAGTTAACTATTCAACCAAGTGAAGCCTGGTTCATATATACCTGCTGTTTGTTGATGCGCTATTGTTGTTAAAAGCATAGATTAGGAAATGAATAGATGGCTCACTCCTTTGATGTTTTTGACCCTGCCGGCACCCACACATGTTCTTGCCAGAGTAATGGCGGCCTAGCAAGTAACTGTAGTAAAATGCATTGTGAAATTGACATCAGTGCTACTAAATCCTGTATTGTTATAATTCTGATTTATTTTTCCATTTAAACCCCCGAAAGCGGAAAAATATAGGATTTAGTAGCACGGATGTCAATTTCACAATACCTTTTATTATAGTTCTTGCTAGGCCGCCATTACTCTGGCAAGAACATGCGTGGGTGCCGGCAGCGTCAAAAACATCAAAGGAGTGAGTCATCTATTCATTTCCTAATCTATGGTTAAAAGTTCAACTAAATAATTCACAAAAGAATGTATGCATCAACAGCTGTAAACAATGATAATGCAGGCATATGTAAACCAGGCTTAAGATGCCAACAAAATCTTGATTTTTGTAGTAATCAAATTTCTGTAGTTGATATTTCCAAGTTGTTATCTCTCCTCACTTATTGAAATGGTTGCTTCAACAGAAAGATCTTTTCCTTTTATATATCAATTCACTTAACATGTTGCCAAATGTCTGATGATTTGACTAAAATTAGTAAAATATAATCAAAATGTCAACCCCTTCATATAAATAAACATGCCAAAATAATATTCCAGAAAACAATACAATTTAATATAATTCCTTTATTAAACAAATTATACCTTTCGTATCGTTCCATTCTTCGTTTTGCGTTCGAAATTATGCCAGATAATTTCCTCAAATTGTAGTTCCTCGGCTGAACAATTGATACATTGTAAACATTTGGCTGCTTCGAGCGAGCGATTCAATTAAATTTGCACGTCGTTTTTAGACCGCGAGAGACATTGCGATATATAATCCTTTCAATTGACCAACTAATTTTAGTATAACCTGAATATTTCGATGCATTATAAAACATTTTTAAAGTTAATACTCGCAAGCTTCGCTCCTCGCCCGAAGATTTTAAACTGAATATATAATTAGGGTCAAAAGCCTACTTAGGGGGTGGGGTACATTGACACGGTCACAAGGTACATTGACACGTCCATTTTGTTCGATTTATGGCAGGCCTCTCTCCCAGAAAATTTTTTTTTCAAACCCATTCGCAGGCTAGAACCCATAGAGAGGCCTGCGGAGGAGGCTAGACCCTGCCAAGGCCAGAAATGAATTCGCAAGGTCAAATTGCACCTACACGCGTGAGTTTGACGTCATACCGGCCAACAGGAGCTTCTTATTGGCCAATTATTGCGCAATGTTCGCAAGTGCGAGTAAAACCCGA
>CACRXK020007009.1:0-18200 GCA_902702795.2 Paramuricea clavata
TTTTCTGTTCGTAGCACAATTGCCAGTATTATCTTTATCTTTCGTTGAAAACTTGTGGCCATTGTGGTAGGCCAGAGAGTCACCAGCATTACCTGATAAGACAGATAAATTATAAGATTTGTATATTCTCATACCTATAGTATAGTCTATTATTGATTAAAGTTGACCAACAACTGCTATTAATTCGTAAAGTTTTACCGAAATTCTACGACAATACTTCGGAAACATCGTCTAACAAAAAGTGTAATGCAATTTTGGCAGCTCACCTGAATAGCCGGCGACATTGAGAGTGTATCGATTGGCTTCATCAGATATTTTAAAAGTGGTATACTGTGCATAAACCTGAGCGTTATTGAAATCCATCAAGTCAATTCTCAACTTTTTCAGACCAGATTTAGTCAAGCGGTGTATTTTATCTAATCCTAACCAGAATTCTCCGTTAAAATCGCCAAATCCAGATTTATATTGAGACCAGTCCAGAAAGAAATCAACACTACCATCCAGTCTTCTCTGAATAACTGTCCAACCTCCAGATTCACATCGGACTTCAAATGATCCCTGGCCATCTGGATCTATTGTATATACTCCATCATTTCCCACTCCAGACTCAAAGAGATCAGCACAGTTTGCTCCAACTGAAGAATATAGAATATATGTGTCGAGAAATGATCAAAGAGTGCAAACAGTTGCAACAGTCTCTCGTGTGAGCGAGTATAATGATATAATTGTAGCATTGTTTCAAGATGCATTTAAGAAATACCTGCCGAGTTAGTATTAGTATCCGAATTTTCTCCAACGTAGCTTTCATTTTTCAACTAAAACCACAGTTAATAGACTAAGAGCTAAAACAAAGAAACAGTTCAAAATGAACCGTGTGATCGGAGGGCCAGCCAGCAGGTCAATATTAACAATTTAGTACATAAGTCATAACGTATTCATAAGGCCACATAAAAAAAATAGTTGGTTAGCGTCCTTACCTGTTGCCAAAAAGTGGGCGGGCGCGCGCTTTTTTTTTTAAAGTTTTACTAATTTTTAACGCCTTGCAGGTTTTACTCACTGTTAGCTCCGAAACTTGATTTTCTTGCGCAGTACATATTATATATTTCAAAATATGATTTATACCGTCATTTTCGCACGCAATTTCGCAAATTATTAACACAATTGACTGCAGTCAACAGAAATACTACATATATTAGAGCCCGTTGATCAATAAAAGTGTTTTTTTTTAAACTAAAAATAAAAAAAAATCCTGAGCGGATCCTTTTTTGTGGGCGGGCGGGGACGCTAGCCAACTATTTTTTTTATGTGGCCTAATAATATCACTCACAGACATTCGAACGCAGCTGTCAACGTGTGATGTAAATTATATTATTATTATATGGACATGGGTGTTTTACCGGAAAAACACTCATTCGCTCGAAGATATGAATATTATTTTCTGGTGTTAAAAATAATATTTGACAGGACTCACTCGCTGCGCTCGTTCGTAAAATATTGTTTTTAGTTTTTCACAACTTGAAAATAACATTCATGTCTTCTTGGCACCGTGTAATAACCTCTATTTATTTGATACTTGATTATTCCAACCCTCCCAGCTGTGTGTCAACGGTACAAACGCAGCAGCAATAAATAAGTAATAAAGAAAGTCGAATTCCTACTGTGAAAAATTGTATGAAAATAAAATTTAGTCAGATTATTTACAGTATTTTGTCCGTTTAAATAAAATTTAGTTAATTAAAACAATTATTTATTCGGCAGTAGATTAAAAAGAAAGACTAGAATTTTGAAAACACCTGCAGCTGTCCCATCATAAAGACGTATGTGGATCAGTTTTTGTCAATTTTCATCATCTCAGACCCCCGTTCACACGATACCGGCAGAGTTTGAAAACGGTACGAAATTCTTACGTTTGGGGGTTGCGTTCACACGATGCCGGTATGAAAAAATGTGAAACCGTAACGCTAACCGTCACGGAAGGGTTTGAAAACCATATGCTAAACGTAAGAGTTTGAAAACGGAACGAAATTCTACCGTCAGAGTGCCGTGTGAACGCCCAACCGTACGAATTTCATTACGGTTATGCAAAATGAATTAACAAAACTGTTGTTGTTGGATATTTTATTCTGTCTATCTTAACTGATTTGTGCAGCATATTGTCAAAGCGGAATATAATCTGCCGGTGTCGTGTGAACAGTTGAAACCGTGATGATTTTCTGCAGGCAGAATGCCACGCCGGTATCGTGTGAACGGGGTCTCAGTCACTTTATAATTTATAATTATTTATATACAGCCTTTTTACAGGTCTTGTTTTTCTTGATTGCGAAAATTCGTATCGTTTATTATTATTATTATTATTATTTAATGTAATGTTTGTGATATAATGGGGGAGAATGAATGCAAAATACCAACCTTTTTATTGAGTCGATAAGTTTCAAGGTTTGGTAAAAGGAATGTAGTATACGATGGGGAATTGCAGTAATTTTTAACAAAAATAATTTCAAAGGCACGTTAGTTAGAAATGTATTATAGTGTCTCTGTGTCTCATGTGTTGTTTAAGATTCTTCATTAACATGTAATGTCATGCCATGCCGTTAAAATGAAAAAGAAACCCTAATTAAGTCAAGACAAAACTTACAGTTTGTAGGTCTTGATAAAACATCCATTGTCCATCCTCAGTAATGATTTCATCTCGAGTTTTATTACTCAACTGACAATTCACTTGCCGGCTTGTGTCAGCTGTGGTCTGAGATCTGTAGTTGAATGAAATACAGCCAGGTTCTGTCAGGCATTCATGTGAACATTGCAATTGTGAATCAACGTTGAGAGATGAAATGACGTCTGTTTCGGACAACTCGCCACCTTTTGGAAACAAAAAATACAACGTCAATAGCTTGTCACAGCAAAAGACCACCGCCCCACCGGCCTTTAACTTTTTGCCGTTAATGGTTATATACTTAGTTAATATTTTTATCATTTTAAACCATTCACTACAAATACTGTTATACTTGAAAACAAGTTGTTACATAGTTTAACATTTTGTATATAAGCATGGTTATAAATTTTAGATCTGAAATGTCATGTATATCTGACGTTTTATAAACAATAAAATATACAAAAGAAATATTGAAATTAAACTTACCAGTAGCTACTTTATAAAAATACTTTTGTGAAACTCTGGCCTCTACAGACCAGAATAGTGCATGAAAAAGCACGAAAACAAGCATGGGCAAAGTGCACATTTCACGGCGTCAGAAGCGCTATGAATTATAACAACTAAATGAACTCAGTAGCGCATTCTCGCGCAGGTGCCACTGGGGGCGTTTAAAAAGGTGCGCAGTTGTAGGAAAAACGTCTTAAGGACAGAAAATAATCCCACTGCAATATAATATAATGAATTCTATATTATACAGATACGTACTATTATTACTAATATACTATAATGAATTTTATATTATACCGAGTTATATTTATCATATGTTACTAACAATTAAAGACAAATATAAAGACAGATTAGACAATTCATGACAGGGGAAAGAAGGAAGACTCTCATCCCAACTGACACCTAACCCCTTGACATATGTTTCAGTTAATTATCGATATACTTCAGTTAATTTGTCACAGGGCCATACCACAGAATAGAGAATACAAAAGCCCGAATTCTTGGTTTTTCCTATGATTTTGGCGTCACATGGGAATCAAGGCAATTAAGGGACCGTTCATTATTTATACCCGGGGTTGGTACCGAAGAGATATGGGTTGGGTAATCAAGTTTTTGACTAGCTCATGGGTTGGGTAAAAAAATTTATGGCTGTTTGTCAGCTATAAAATAAAATAAAACCAAAATTACCATTCATTGGAAAATATGCAGAAAAATGTGTACAATACATTCTGTACCAAAAAAGACCATCAGTGATATACATGTACTGATAGAGGAAGGACTCTATCATTGATTAGCAGAAACGTGATTGGTTTGGCACACTCAGTAAATTCGAGTGTGAATGAGCTTTTAGAAATTAGGCAACTTGATTTCTCTCACCATGTGTTTAATTATTGTGTGTTTAATTATTATGAAGTACAGTAACACATGGGTTGGGTAAACATTATTTTGACCAATGTTGAGGTTGGGTAAATAAAAAATTTACAGTGTTTTCGCTTCTCTTCGGTACCAACCCCGGGTATAAATAATGAACAGTCCCTAAAGACATTAAAGTTGTCGAAATGGCCAATATCATAGCGCTGTATTTGTACATGCGACCAACCAAAGCAGAGCATTTCTTAACCAATCAGATTCACGCAGTCTCGTCACACGTGCGATGCATGATTTTTAAATCCCCACCCCTTTGCGTACGGCCACAGAATAAAGACACACAGAAGGTCGACTCAGCCAAAAGCCTCGCAATGATGCGATCAAAATGCTGACGCTGTTAAGTGACGTAAGTAGCAGTCCGCTTGTGGGAATTACTTGACAATTTGCATGCTATGCAAAATATTCAAAAGAAATCTTGCACGAAATTGGACAAATTTGAAAAAACACAATAGACACAATACTATAGTAAACTGGAGTTATTGGAACGCGTTAAAATTAACATCAGGTCAAAAATGAACTTGTTAATCCTGCTATGCCAAGACGACATTGAAACACTTTAAATTGTTGAAATACAATATGCATTTGAACAGCTTTCCTCCTGTTTATCAATGTATTGTTTCCTGCAGTTTGAATAGAACATGACACTCAGCTGGGCTAACAGCAAATGAATTACGAATTCAGAAATTAGCAAGTTTACTGTATTTCATATGAGATTGTTAACTGTGTTATCTGCAACAATCTCAGGGAAAAACTGATCCCAAGCCCAAGGCCATGCATTACAAATAATATATGCAAATTCGCTTTATACGTATATAAACCATCTGTTTTCAATGAAAACAACTTTTGGCGGTTTGGCGCCAAAAGTTATTTTAAGATCGTATTTCACACAGACGCAGTGTAAATATTTACTCATGCAGTTGCAGAGTTGCTTGATGACTTACTGATGAAAACAAGAGAGTTAGTGCTTCACTCAACAATGTCAGGTACGTATGGTTCATTGGTTCATTTGAAATATGTAACCGTTTAATCTCCAAGTCATTGTACCTACGAGCAAGTAGCATCATAAAGGACGTGTGCTACTGTGCTTCCATGGCCAGCAACGATTTGAAGAACGTGTTACGTGTATTTTAAGAATTAAGACAACTACCCACGCTGAGAACCAACAGTTTGAAGAATCTGTCACAAAGGACGTGTATTTCAAGATAAACACGTCGAAGTACGCGTTCTTCGTCCTCCCAAATAGACCAAAAACAAAGATCCGAAGACAATTCCTCATCTGTCAAATACTGTGCTTTATTGCATTTCCGATGTTTAATCTTGGATCAACATTCAACAATCTTCGTTTTGGTTATACAAAGCTACTGAAATATGTAAATAAAACTTCAACTATATTTTGAGCGAAGGAAGTTAGTTCCTGTATAATCCTAAACTTGCAAATCTTCTTGTTTTTTTTCTGTAGATGAGACTATAACATCAGAAAAAGTGACAGGTCATGTAAAATGGTTTAATATTAGTAAAGGGTTTGGTTTTATCACCAGAGATGATGATGGTGGTGATGTTTTTGTTCATCAGGTAAATGTCTCCACTGCTATCTAAATCTTAGCTTCCACTTCATCATATAAATATATCGTAAACTGTCATGTGTATCGTAGTCATTAATATATAGTTCCTTCCTGGTTCTCAGGAAACAAAGAATTAAGCCTCGTTTACACCGTCAAAGTTTCTCTGATCACAGTAGGAATTGACAATTTGCATGTTAGACTAGATTTTAATCTAAGTAAGGAGAAGGGAATCGAACACCACAGCTAAAAAGAACACAATGAAATTATTAAAATTGCAAAATTTGGTTGCGAAATGATATAAAGCTTGGAAAATACAGTCTTGCAAAGTTTGCCTATTTTGTATATGTTTGTATTACGTACGGAAATTGTTTCCATTTTCGGCTCAAAAATGGTAACAATTTCCGCACGTAATACAAACATATACAAAATATGTAAACTTCGCAAGGCTATATTTTCCGTATTTTATAACATTTCGTAACCAAATTTTGCAATATTACTAATTTTAATAAATTCTTTGCGGGAATTTACTTTTTTTTGCCTAGATCAAAAATTAGTCTAACATGCAAGTTGTCTATTTTGCACAGGTAAATTCTAAGTTTTGATGGATTTGTAAGAAGTCTAAGAAATGTTTGATGGAACACCGAGTCAGGTCCCTCAAACACTTCTCATAAATCCATCAAAACTTAGAATTTACCGATGCAAAATTCCTCCTGTGATCACAGAAACTTTGATAGTTATGCCAAACCAGCATTTACAGCATGTTTCAATGCCTTACGTTCAAAGTGAATAACAGTAGCGTACTTCTTGTATTTTTTGAGCAAAACGTTTTACTTTTAGAGTGCAATCAAATCTGAAAGTTTTCGAAGTTTATCCGAAGGCGAGCCAGTCGAGTTTATAATTGTGCAAAGTTCTCGAGGTGACGTAGCAGGTGACGTCAGTGCACCAGGGGGTGGGACAGTACAAGGCTCATCACGGGGGGAGCGGAGGAACAAAGGAGCACGACGATACAGTAAGAAATGTTATAACTGTGATGAAAAAGGACATAAGATTAACGAATGTCGGAAACCACGACAAACAAAGCGATTTTGTCACAATTGTGGTTCTATTGAACACGTGATACGACATTGTCCTGCGCTGCTACAATTGTTTACCAAGCTTAGTGGTTTTCAAACCAAAAACCTGCCTTGAAATTTAAAAATATTATAGTTTTGAAAATATTTATGGGATACATATTTGTGTTGTGGGTCAAAAGAGGACGATATACAAATATTTAAATAACTGTTCATTTATGTTTAATAATATATAAATATGTATATACACGCGGGATAAATTAAATGTATCTTTAAAATCACTTTTTAATAAAAAGAATTCTTAATACGTAAGTATCGTCTATAGTTTGCATACTATGATATTCTGTACATTCTAAGACGAAATGAAAACTGGTTTCAATGGACCTTTCACCTTTTGACTAAAATTTAGATTTCAACAAGTCTAGACAAAAATTTTATGACAGCTTGAAAGAGCATCACAAAATTAGTAATATTCCGAAGTTTCGTTGCGAAATGTTGTAAAATGCGGATAACATAGCCTTGCGAAGTTTGCAATTTTCAGTCATTTTGTGTTACAAACGGGAAATACATACCCTTTTTCCGAAGGAGGTATGTATTTCCCGCGCGTAATACAAAATGACTGAAAAACGGCAAACTTCGCAAGGCTATATTATCCGCATTTTAGAACATTTCGCAATGAAACTTTGGAATATTACTAATTTTGTGATGCTCTTTCAAGCTGTGATAAAATTTTTGTCTAGACTTGTTGAGATCTAAATTTTAGTCAAAAGGTGAAAGGTCCATTGCCTTATTTTACATCACTTCCGGTAGTTTTAACAGCCAAAAAGACCACGAAGGTGAATTTTTCTTATCACAAGTGTGTAAAATTCCTGATCACTGTATGTGCACTTCAATGTTTGGTTTAAATACGAGAGCATAGAGAATTAGACTTATTTTGGGATTTGGGTAAAGCTTGTGGATCAAGTTAGGCTTGTATACAATTGAGATTTATTTCCTTCTTTCTAGAGGCTCAGTTTAGTAACCCAGCAGGCAAACATAACTTTCTGCGCATATCTTTCGTGATTTCATCCACTCACAGGATGTATCTATGGTTCACAATATCGCACAAATTCCAGACTTCTTTTTTCCTTTATCATCTTTATTCCTGCTTTCATCTTTTTCTTTCACATCATCTTTGTCATCATTCTCTTTTTCTTCCTGTCCGTCCTCTTCTGTTCATTCTCATCTTCATTCTTATCTTCATTCTTATCTTCTTTATCTTCATTATCTTCATTCTTATCTTCATTCTTATCTTTCTTTTTCTTTTTCTTTTCTTTAACCTTATCTTTCTGTTTGTCCTCTGTTTGTTCATCTTCCTTCGTCTTACCTTTCTTTTTATCTTTCTTATCCTTCTTACCCTAAAATAAAACAAACTTCAATTGAGTTTAATCGCAAAATAGGATACGTACACTTTAAAAACTCGTCAAATATTATTGGATAAATGATAGGATTGGATTTTCTGATCAAATTCCGAGGTTATACAATATTTTAATCAAAATGAATTTGCTCCAAGAGAGCACACACTCATCTAGGGGGCTTACTCGTTCCAGGATTAGTCTTGATGAGGAATCTGGATAAGTTAACCAAACCATGATTTCATCTAAGTTACCTTTTTAGAATCTTTATCATTTTTCTTATCATTCTCTTCATCATCTTCTTTTCCACTGTCCCCTGCTTCCACTTTAGTAACTTCCGTTTCCACCTTTCTTTTCTTTCCTATAACACGATCAAATACTCAAGATTCAATCATTGGAACATCACGATCTCCACTATCAACATTACATACTCATCAGATTCATCACCAAATTTAATAGCGACATCATCATCGTCATCATTACTACCATTAACTCAATCAACACCAGCACAACAGAAGAAACATGCAATACCACGTCTATCGGTTTATCACCTGCTAAGGCATTACCACAGTTAACGTCCCACCACCATCACCACTACATAATCACCATTAGTATGCTACCACAGTATCACAACAACCACCACCTGATAAGGTAATACAATGGTTAATTTTCTTACCTTTGTCTTTCACATCATCATCATCATTTTCTTCCTCACTTTCTTCCTCTCCACCTTCAGTGTCATCATCGTTTTCTTCATCTTCTTGCATTTCCTTCTTGTCTTCTTTCACTCTTTCTTTCTTTCCATCCTCCTGTCTCTTCCTTTCTTCCTTTCCACTCTTTCTAATTTCCTTCTCTCTATTATCCCTCCCATCCTCTTCTTCACTGCCTTCATCATCATCTTCACTTTCGTCTTCAGTGATATCTTCATCCTTCGTATGACTTGCTTCAGATATCTTGCTCACTTTCGCCTCACTCATTCTGCGCAACGAGCTATGGCTGCTTGCTTCATCATTGTCTAGAAACAAACACAAGTTTTATGGATTGAAACACAAATAAACATTTCCACCAAAATCCCAAGGGTCACGAAACAAAGAAATCCTCTACGTTTCAACATTAAATCAGGCCTAATTTCAGGTGATATCAAAAGTGCGAGTTAATACCGTCATCATTTTCGCTATCTTCATCACTGGCCTCAGACCCAGACTTCTTCACACTCTCACGGCCTTTTTGATCCTTTCGGGATTTCTTCACATTTTCTATGAAAATACAAAAGGAAAAATGTTTTGGTGGTTTTCACCAAATAGTGTACAGTGGTCAACCTGCAGTTATCAGAGTGAGAAATGAAGTCGATGGACCTATTCCCTAATGAGTAATGGACACAATTTTGATCTAGACAAGTCTAGACAAAAATTTCATCACAGCTTGAAAGAGCATCACAAAATTAGTAATATTCCGACATTTCGTTGCGAAATGTTGTAAAATGCGGATAATATAGCACTGCGAAGTTTGCCGTTTTTCAGTCATTTTGTATTACGCACGGGAAATTGATACCGCTTTCTGAAAAAAGGTATCAATTTCCCGTGCGTAATACAAAATGACTGAAAAACGGCAAACTTCACAGGGCTGTATTATCCGCATTTTATAACATTTCGCAACGAAACTTTGGAATATTACTACTTTGGGATGCTCTTTCAAGCTGTGGTGAAATGTTTGTCTAGACTTGTCTAGATCAAAATTTTGTTCATTAGGGAATAGGTCCATTTGCTTCAGTGGTACTAAATAAATTATTGATTATAAATTATTATTTTGTTTTGTTCCTATCAGGGTAAAGACGTTGACTAAAACGCACCACATTTCGCACCTTCATTATTCTCATTTTCTGTCATTATTTTTTGTTTCCGAGGTAAAGGTGTAGGTCTAGAAGTCGTGCTTTCTCTTTGTCTCCCACCCTCCTCACTGTCTGACGAGGTTTCAATTTTCTTCTGTCTTCGTTTTGGACGTGGTGGAAGTCGCCGTGAGTTTGCCAATCTTTCCGAAGTGTTCTCTTCATCGTCCGGACTTGGACCTAGTAAGACGAAAGTTAACTAGCGAGATGGAAACCTAAACAATACTAACTTTTTTATACTGGATAGCTCTATCAGATCTAAATTGTTTTTAAGGGATGGTACTACAGGAGGAAACTTAAGCTAAACTAACTTTATTTATACTACAAGAGTAATATAATCTCTTGTTGGTCCAGTGTTACTGCAGGAGGTAACAGGTTTTATTACCAGAAAAAAGAAATGTTAAAAGGCATCATATACTTTACTTTTTATTGAGATGATTGGCAATGTTGATCTATCAAGTGGGTTAAGTCTTCCATTACTGACTGGTTTGTTCTCTTCTTTCTTCATCGTAGCCAGACCAAGGCTTGCCAGAGGTGGTAATGATCGATTGAGCGGAGGTAGTGAGCTTGCCAGAGCAGTACCCTTGGTTAGAGAATTAGGAGGAACTGACAAATATCTTTCTGGCCAATAGTTAATCATTTGGTGGGTTTCACTAAACACTATGAAGCTGCAGATAGTGGTGAGATGTCAGTGTTTCGCATGGTGTGCAAACTTGTCTTATATATATTGTGACAATCACTGACCATCAGATCCGATGCCCATGCAGTAACACTTACTGAAACCCATAGATAAACTGAGGGAAAACCCCAATAAATAAACAGACATTGAGACAAACAAACAATAATTACCTCAGTGTCTTTCTTCCGTCTCTTATCTCTAGCGGACATCCCAGACATAGGTACAGTTTGGGATAATCTTGGACCTCTTGGTCCATCAGGTACATCTTCACCACCACTATCCTCCTCTACCCTGCTAACCTCCTGTTCTGATCCCTCACTGTCCTGGATATCATTCTGTCTCCTGGCGGCAACAGCCAACATATGACAACCACCACATGACACTTGCTCAACATCAAATTTCTTGAACCTCTTCACTTTTGTAGGTTGAAATAAATTTGAGAAGCTTTCATCACCCATACCCAGCTTGCCATGACGACCATCACCAAAAGAATACATTTCACCATTTTTAGTTAACACTGCTGTATGGCTTTCACCACATGACACAGTGGACGCAAATTTTCCTTGTAATGTAGAGACAAGTTTAGGGAGTGCTATATCTTGAAATGCGGGCCCATGACCCAACTGTCCATGCATGCCAGAACCAAAGGTGAACAAGCTACCACGTTTAGTAAGTACAGCAGTATGGTTACCACCACATGCTACAAACACTGCAGGTTCATTTAAAGTTTTCACTTGCTGTGGTTCTTCAGTGTCCTCACATTGATTGTCCTCAAGACCAAGTTTGCCAGCTTCATTATCACCAAATGTATAAAGTTTTCCAAGTTCTAGAAAAGATAAACATATTACATGATCTATTCCCTCAAGGCCTACTCAATCATCTTCAAATAACAGTGTTATCTCGTACCGTCCTCGTAGATGTAAGACAGCCACCTGGAACTCCTTACCCGAACACTTAAGACTAGATCATTTATCTCTAACGTTATTTAAAAAGTCACGATTAGAGTACTACCATAATGCCCTTGTATCTTGTTACGATGTGGATGATGCTCAAACCTGGAAAACTGTTTGCCTGAAGTGCAACACATCGCGCAATCTAATCGATGTCGATCCCTGTTGCTACTAGACTAATTAGTCAATTTTTTTTCGTCTGTAATTTGTCACTAACTTTAACTAAAGGGCCCACAGTAATTGGTGTAAACTGTTGTGGTATCCCCGCCTCTTGTTATGTCTCATGTATATGAATTGTTGTACTTGTTTTGTGTACGTTTTTTGTCAAGGCGAAGCTAAATAAATAAATAAATAAATTGTTTGTTTGGGTGAAAACCACTGTGTTTATCAGCTAGCAAAGATATTACTCTATATGCCGGGATCTTCATCAATGCAAATACTGCAAAACATGCTCTGAATATAAGCAATCACAAACACTGCTCTTACACTCCACGTACTTATGGAGATATGGCTTACAGATATCTGTTCCCTTGATAAATAAATAAGCATGCTGTCTTCAACAAAATAAACCAATGATATTTGTAATTGTACAAAGCTTGCATTTAAAAAATTACCAGTAATGACAGCAGTATGATAGTAGCCACAAGCCACAAATGCAACTTTGGATCGAAATTTCAATAAAGACGGTACTTCACATTCCGCAATACCAAGACCTAACTGACCCTCACTACCAGATCCCCACACATAGAGCTCACCATTCTCTAAAACAGAGATAAAACATACAGTTCAGAATTTGTTGTAGTATAATTTGAAGCTCTGTAATGTCAATTGGTTGACAACACACATAACATGTATCTGGGAATATTGGTAAATATATTACTTGAAAATCATATCCCTACCTGCAAGAGCAGCAGAATGTTCAGCACCACATGAAACTTGTGTGATAGTTTTATCATTTAAAGCTTCTATTTCAGTCGGAACATTATAACTCTAAATGTTAAGACAATAGGAAAGAATAGTCGAAACCTCTATGGACACCTCTCCAATATACTTAGACATTTTGCTATATCCATAAGTTCAGTGTTCATATCATAGTCTGAGGTCCAAGTCTCCATGTTAAGAAATATTTTTGATGTGATGTTTGTGTGATGTTACTCTGAGTGTATATCCACACCGGGCACTGGCGGGCAGGCTTGAAAAATATGCCTGGCCACGGCGGGATTCGAACCTACGACCTTTGGAATACTAGCCCAATGCTCTCCCAACTGAGCTACGCGGTCAGGACGGTTCGAGTATGCGATATTTCGGAACTGAGTCTAGTTCCTTCGATATCAGTGTAATCTAATAATCATGAAATCTGCTGTGTTGGTGTAATGTACTCAGGTGAATAAGATGTTTGTGTGATGTTACTCTGAGTGTATATCCACACCGAGCAGGCTTTCATGATTATTAGATTACACTGATATCGAAGGAACTAGACTCAGTTCCGGAATATCGCATACTCGAACCGTCCTGACCGCGTAGCTCAGTTGGGAGAGCATTGGGCTAGTATTCCAAAGGTCGTAGGTTCGAATCCCGCCGTGGCCAGGCATATTTTTCAAGCCTGCCCGGTGTGGATACACACTCAGAGTAACATCACACAAACATCTTATTCACCTGAGGACATTAATGCAAAGACTGCTTATTTCATGTTAAGCATGTTTTTTTTACCTGGTTATCTCCATGCCCCAACTGACTATCAGCACCAGCTCCAAAACTGAACACTCCAGATTCTACAGAATTAAAAGATCAATAATTATTTATTAACCCACTGAGTGGCAGCACTCTCCAATGGACAAGTAAAATTGTCTGGCACTAGACAGAGTATAATTGTCTGGCGTTAGACAGAGTAAAATACTAAAGTAGGGTGCATCAGGGCACATTGCCATTGAAAGGGGTACCGTAACTAATTGTTATTAGGTAATTATCAATTTAAATATTACCTGAGATAACTAGGGTGTGACTTCTTCCACAGGCAACAGCTTTTACTCTGTCTCCTTTTAATTCTGGTTGAAAAAATATTAAATGAGGTTACATATATTTAAAGGTGCTCTACAGTCCGATCTGCGCATGTGCACAAAGGAGCCCACTTTTTATGATACAAACAGTTTAAATTAACTATGTTTTGAGTTCTTGAAAAGCCTAATTGTTGTTTCTTGATCATTTATTATACTCTAGAAGCTTGAAAATATAAATAGTTGTCGAATAAAGCTCAATATTTTGGACACAAAAATGTAAACAAAGGCTTTGTTTACATACGGACTGTAGATCACCTTTAAGCAAGGTTAATGGCAGATATGTATTATGCATGCATGTTGACTTCCGTTTGCGGGAAGCCCATGACTCCAGTCACTCCACCTCCGGCAAAATAGGCCAAAACTCCGGATCCAGTGCACAGCACTAACATGTGAAGGTTTCATACTTTATTATGCATATTTGACTTACTTTTAACAACACCTGGCTTGGTGTAAGGTTTAGTATTACCATGTCCCAACTGACCCCAGTCATTGCTACCAAATGTATATAATCTTCCACTACCTAAAATAAGGAATTTTAACTTTATTACAATTCTTCATAGATTCCAGGAAAAATTCTCAAACTAATCCTTAGCTTAACCCATTGAGTGCCAGTGACTTCCCTTTGATGAGTAAAATTGTCTGGTGTTAGACAGAGTGTTTAAAACAAGAAAATAGGATGCATGCATTAGCTAGGATGCATTAGCTAGGGCACAATGCAACTTAATGAGTTGAATATCCTAACTCTAAAACTTCTATGTGGTAATCATGGCCACCGACATCACTCATCTGTCACATATTTCCACAATGAAATGAGTCATGAATGTCCTACACCAGCATAGTCATGTACATTAAATTATTATGAAAGCAAATTATTTACGGTTTGCCTAATTAACTCACAGGCATTCATTGCCGGGAATCATCATTCACTCGAGAACATAATTTTCATCCTTAGTGATTACTGATTAATACTGTCAAATCATACATCATACAAGAATACAGTATAAATAGTCTTAGGAAGTATTTTAACGACCCTCACTTGTAATAACAGCAGAATGTTCGTCACCGCAGTCTAGCTGTAAAACCTTGTCGTCTCGAATCCAAAATTTATTCGCTAAATTTTCAGCAAATCTAGTTTTACCAAATGTGAAAATAGCCCCCGTTTCTATAACAACAAAAACAAAAAGAATTGAATGAGAAACCAGAGCTGAACATAATAAATAGTTTCTCGTATTAACAGAGAGAATAAATACGCACAAAATCTCTGAAAGGAATGCAATTTAGTAAAAATAAAGTTGAAATCAAACCTGGAATTTCATCGTCGTCAGACGCCATATTTGTTTTGGATTCTTGGATACAGCAAAAACTCTTTCACATACATCAGAATGTGATTTACCCCCAAATGCATATGTTGGTAAAATTGTTTATTTTAGTTTTTCGTTTATTTTTTATACTTATTTTACTTTACTTTAGCGTATTTTTGTAGATATTTAGGCAGAAAACGATTCAGAATAAAAATAACTGGATTTCACTATTACATTAATATCATGCAGAGTTATCAGGCAGGGGAAACGACAAAACGCGGAGCCCAGGTCCGCGGACTACCTTCGTGGACTTGGTCCGTGGATTACACTCGTGGACCGCTCACACGGATTACTCTCGTGGATCAACCAAACTGGTGGTTTGAATTCTTGACTGTGCATGGAAAAATGTGCTTGAGTCAAGTTCAGTCATTCTTATCATTGTGGAAACTCTACACAAAATGTGAAATTCTAAATCAATTCACTAAAGTGTACAATTACGACTTTAATGCGATTCAAAGTTTCCGAATATATGCCCTTAAAATTGGTAGTTTTTGTTTTCTTTTTGATTGCTACAGAAAATGCAAGAAAAGCGGTAATCAAGCTTCAAAAATGAATATTTTTTGGAGAGGACCTCCAGTTCTTAACATTAAAATTCGAATAAATTGGTAAAATATAAGGCTGTTTTTGTCACGTCCCCGTACAAGATTAACCCTTGCGTAAGTTTGCTATTAAGCCCCTGCCCATAATGAATAAGACCTCTCTGGCAGGAATACGATTAAAACAATTTAAGATATCTATGCTGACTTCAAAAACGCATTAATAATTCATGAGAAAACTGACAAAGAAAAATCATAAGCGTGTTGTATCTTTATATGTAATAGAGATTTTCCTTGATTTACATAAACTATAACTTTGATTTTCTCTACTTACACAACATATTTTTTGAAAATTACTTCGCCAATGAACTTACTAAATCGATCGTTTTTGAAGCAATTTAAAACATTCGCATGCAGCTAGTGAGTTTTTTTTTCAGACCAAAAGATACTCGGCTTCGCCTCGTATCAGTTTATACCTGATAAAACATTGCTGCTCATGTTTTAAATAGTACTTTAAAAATTTTGTTTTACTGATCTTCCGGTTGTAGGAATATACACAGCATTTCAGTCTTTCATTTCTCCGCTTCAAATGTGGAAGGCTTGCTTGAAAGTGCAGAAGATGACGAAGAGGCATGTCCAGTTAAAAGACATGCAGTTGCTTTGTTTGAACTAACAAAATATATTACTAAAAATTGACCTCATCAATCTTGGTTTATTTGTGGAGATGTGTTAGTATTGCATAAGTCAAAGTGAAAGACAAATGCAAAATAGCTGAAGAAAAAAGGAGCCATAAAACAATAACCAAACACAGAAAAATCCCAAGAAACATCAATAGTGATAGTCGTGTTGTTTGTAAATATTTAAAACTACATTTTCTATCATTATCTATCTTGCCTATGCTGCAGAAATAAAGGTTTATTGTGTCCTAAGTACAGCATGAAGATCTATGCATCCATAGATTAGTTCAAGATCATCATTACTTTCCGTGTTTGTTAGTCACATTGATAACAAGTTTTTGGACACATCATTACCATGGCAGGGCTTGAACAGTGCATTAACTGTACTCTTAACCGACAAAAGAAACTCCTATCGTAGCATGGTGTCTTGGTGCTAGCTACTGGTGCCACAGTGGATGATGGTATTATTTCTGTCATCTCAGGTGGTTGTGTTGCGTTGTTTAGTAGCAATGGTATAGTTGGTTTCTCGGTCATCTGAAATGTTGGTTTTGATGGTGGAGTTGTTGGTTCTGTCATCTCAGTTTGTACTGAAGATATACTTATCTGGATTGGTTGCTCAGTTTGTTCTGATGGTTTATTTGTCATCTGGAATGTTGATTCGGATGGTATATATTCTGGTGTTGATGGTGTATAAGTTGTAGGTTCTGTCATGTGGAATGTTGATTCCGGTGGTGTGGATGATGGTTGTTTACTTGGTTCTGTTACCTGAAATGTTGGTGCTAATGGTACAGATGTTGCTTCCTGAGCAGTTGAAGTAGATGACGTTCCATTCATCTCAGACGTGGCCTCATCTACAACAGGAAGTTAAAACATTACAGTATTCTCAAAGTTGTAGATCATTAATATAACAATGTGACATGATTTTTATCTGTGGGACACAGGCAAGTTTCACTAGCAACAGGTGATCAACTGAGATATGTGGACAACTGTTGGAACAAAAAAATTGAACTACAATACCACAAACTCAATTCTAATTACTAGCCAATAATAAACAGTAATAATAGTAATACAATGAAAAGAATGAACATTATTTCAGTTTTCATTCTGATATTTCTCAAACATGCACCATCTGCTGCACGATAGTGCTTTGTCAAACTGAAAACTCTGCCAAGATAAATATGATGTCATCTTACCTGGGTTAACAATTTTGTAGATAAAATTTGCGCGCGCTCCTCCGACGCACTCGCTATCATCTTGAGAACATGGTTGAAACTCTGCATTAAAACATTTGTCTGTACTTGGACCATCTCTGCCATAGTGTGGTTCTGATTCACTACTGGTCCAGCATTCTGCGTAATGCTGAAGACCAATATAGTGGTAACCTTGTAACTGTGCTTTTACTGCGCAGTCGCATAACAATCTAAACACAGAACCAGGTAAGAATCTGAATGAATTTGTCTGAAGGACTAGGAATGGTATACATTACATACTCGTAAACCAATACATGGGTTTCATAGTGTAAGCAAAAATTAGAACCATGGTTATATTATATATATATATATATACTGAAAACCAGTATTCTTATGAGCATGATTTTATTATGCAGCAACCTAATTGTTCATCTCTAATCAAACGGATATAGGACGTACCATGTTTATGGATAAATCCAAAGCGGCAAAGGCTCCTCCATAGGCGTCGCCTTTAGATTGGTGGGCAGAAAAGCCCACCTTAAAAGCCCACCTTAGTTGCTTGCTAAAGCCAAGCAACCCAGGTGAACCACAAAATGCCTGTGGAAGAGGCTAAATCGTTACCCTGGATTCCAGAGCCTTCGACAGTAAATAATAAATTGAAATGTCGCGAAGGCTCTGGTTCAACGGGGAGATTCTTTGATTGAACCGCGCCAATCACAAAACAGAATTAGTGGTTTTAGTACAGATTCTGT
>CACRXK020007010.1:8122-23796 GCA_902702795.2 Paramuricea clavata
TTAATAATATACATAAAGATATTACTCGACTGTGATTGGTTGATTTCAGTGCAGTTAATCCCAAACAGCAGTGCAATTTTCTGTAATTACAGTGCAATTTTCTGTAATCACAGTGCAATTTTTGTAATCACAGTGCAATTTTTTGTAATCACAGTGCAAAAATCTGTAACAAACTGATCTGATTGGTGGAAAAACATTGTGATGATTAAATCAACCAATCAGTTTAAAGCAATTTAGTTTAAAGAAGTAACGGTCACAGATTGCTTCAAAACAAAACAAACATGGCGTCGCGCTACACAAAGTAAAAGTTGCCTTCGCGTGGAAAATATGGCTTTTATCTTTATTTTTAAATGGAAAAGCATTTACCTTAAACAAGACTAACAAAAAATACACAGTTAAGTGGAATTTCCAAGCTGTTAGCGTTGTATAATGTGATATAACAAAGCCAGGAAAACTTTGCCAGTGGAATGTTCGCTATAAACGCGTAAGTTAAAACTACAATTGTCTCGAACATTTTTATGTGAATTATTAATAATAAGTAATAGCATAGTTTCTCGTGAAATTTGGATAAACATTTGAGGTCTTTTAAAAAACTCACTCGTGCATGTTATATCCAAATTGCACTCGAAACCATGCTATTACCTATACTAATAGTTCGCGACAATTCAAAAAGGGTTGCTGACGCCATCCTAATTTTTTGCCGACGCCATCTCAAAATTCCAAAAGTGACGTCACACATATCTCAAAGTTTCGCAACCTGATATTCCTAAAAAAATACTTTATACATTTGCTTACGTCATCCTAAATATTTGCTGACGTCATGCCTATCCTAAAGTGGTATCACCTCTCAATGTTTCAAAAATAACGTCACAAATATCCCTAAAAATACTGACGTCATGTGGCGGGAAAATTTTACCAAACATACGCTGACACCTACTGACAGACACATTTAAAAAGTTGCTAACTGTGTAAACTACAAAATAAACTAAAACAAAGTAATTTTGAGAGAAACGCCAAAAAGAGTTCATGTTTTGAACACGCACTTTTCATCGCAAATACGTGACATAGGAAAAAATTGCCCCTTAATCTGTACAGTATAATATAATACAATACATCATAACAACATGGAACGTTTTCTTCTGAGTACACCAAAATACATCTCTCGTATACATGAAATAACATTCTGAATCTCACAGATAAATAAAATAATATTAAAATTTACATCTATGGTATGAAGTAGACAACTTTCATTCCCTCGACAGCCTTGTCCACATTACAAATTAACGCTCCGGCAAAAAATATCGATTTATTTTTTATTAGTTTCGATATAAATTTTTTTTCCCGATATCGATGTTTTCAGAAATTGACCACAGAATTGAAATTTTTATGTTCAAATAAGTCTATACAAAAAAATTCACGTTCTTTGGGACAGGACGCAAGTTACAACGTTTTCCCTAGCCAACGACGCGGTGCGCCGTTCCGGGCGTTAGTCCAGCGCGAGGGTATTAATTCCGCCCAGCTATTTACACCCGAGGAAAGGGAAGCATTAGCGAAGTCTAAAGTTCATCAATGATCGCGGGCGTGGGTGACCAACCGGGGGTGGTCATCGTCACTGATCTCAAAAACATGGCTGTTTGCCAGGAGTGGGATAAGCAAGATTTCAATTTTCAAAAGCATATATTTGGAAAACCACGTTTCACACAATGAGCTTTGAAGCAATGTCACTACTCACGCTCGGCTCTTTGGTGTTTGAATGTTTAACATCACGCCTCTGTTCTTTCTCTGCAGATTATTGGCATGTCAACTGACGTCTAAATCTCTTTCCGTTCAGCTTCAAAACAGGGATAAAAAAATATTTTCTGGGACCACTGGAAAATATGAATTTGTTCTGTGAGAAATGGGCAGTTCATAATTGTACTTAACTGTTGAACTGTATTATTGTGACAAGGTGTCAAACACTATATTCTGGTGGAATAAACGTTTATAGAATAGAAACAAATTAAAGTACTGCTGAAATTGTGTCCACGTTAGCTTACACTCATATTTGGGCAATATTATATCCACTATTTATTATCTATTTTTAACAAGCTGGGACATATTTTGACTAATTATTATCTATTTTTAAACGATATTATTACTATTTTTGAACTATTTATTGACTATTTTAAACTTTGTTGAAACTGATCATTTCAGCTATTTATTACATATTTTTTACCTATATTGTCACTATGTTTTAACTATTTCATATATATTTATTAACTATGTCGAAACTATATATTTTTAATAATTCCCTATAAATAGCCCAATATTTTTATTATATTTGAAACGCATTTAATTTCTATTCGAGTACATCAATTAACTATTTGTTTAGATATATATCATGAATAGGAAAAAAATATGGTTCCATTTGGATAGGAATAAAATAGCTTTTCTACCTAATTTAAATAGGAAAAACCTCGAGAAAAAAATAATAGTAAAAATAGTATAAATATTTTGACAAATAGAAATTAAATAGCCCAACAAAATAGGAAATAAATACACTAGCAATTAAATAGTGTTTGATTCTACCACCTGTAGACATTACTATATAGCCTATTTGGTTGTCTTTTCAAATCCTGGACCAAATATTTGCGAAGAGAATGGCAACCCTCAACACGCAAATACGCGAGTTCGTTCGAGCTTGACGACCTATACGAAAACAGACCTATTCAGACTTCGTGGTGTTTGCAACAAAAGTATTTTGTCTAACTCTGTTCTTGTGAACCTGAAACTGGGGTATTCTTCATTATCGAAGAAAACAGGCTGGCGGCAGAGGAAGAATCAAAACTATTATAACAAACAGAGCGTATTTCTGTCTACAAATCGAGAAATTATTTTTGAATCCTCTATTTAAAAAATTGAATGTATTAAAATTTCCAGATATTGTTTATGTATACATAGCACTTTTTGTACATCAGTATAGTAATGGCAAACTTCCTGAGGCCTTTGATGACTTCTTTAGCCTAATACAAAATCAGCATAATTATAATACTCGACTTGCTTCAAGATCAACCTACTCTCTTCCTCCAGCTCGCACAAATTATGGCAAATTTAGAATCAGATTCAGAGGAACTCAAATTTGGAATGAAATTGACGAGTCTCTTAAAACACTTTCTAAATTTGCTTTCAAACGCAAACTAAAAGAACTGCTGATTGGTGCCTACTAAATCAGATCACGAAATACCTTGTTTATTTTTGTCTTTTTTGTTTTCTTCATGTTTTTGTTGTCTGTGTAATTAAGTTTATTAAGCGTTTCCATATTGATTACTGTCTTACTCTCCTAATCATAGTTTTTCTTGTGTCTCTTTAAAGGCCACCTGTCTCGATTAGCCCTTATGGTTATTACAGGTGGCCTTCACTCTCATTTGTAATTTTTTATCTATAACAGAATGTATTTGTATATTTTTGAGTGTAAAAATAAACTATTGTTGTTGTTGTTGTTGACATTATTCAAATCTTGTTCAGGTTCCGTATTGGTTGCTAATAGAGCACTTAACGAAGTGTTGCCTATTAAACGCTCAGTCTCTTAGGAACAAGTGCGCTAACTTTGTTGACTATGTTCATGAACACAAAGTGGATATCGCAGTTGTTACTGAAACCTGGTGGTAAGTTGTTACTGAAACCTGGTTTAAACCTGTTGATTCTACTGTAAAAATCGATACGACTCCAACTGGTTATCGACTTCTAGATCATTCACGCACTGACACTGAACTGGCGGGGGAACCGGTGTTTTGGTACATGATAGTCATAGTCTACAAATTGAAAAGCTTCAAGCGGGAAATCTATAGTTTCATTTGAATATTCAGAATGGAACATTGTATCTGACTCATTTCGGCTTCGTCTTGTTATGATCTACAGGCCTCCATATACACCTAGTCATGCAATAACTGTTAGTGTTTTCTTAACAGAATTTGCTGAGTACTTGGAATCCAGTGGAGCAGTCAGCTCGATAATTGGGGGGGGGCGAATATTCATATATTTGTGTTCACAGTCCATAAAAACAATCGATTTCAAAAGAAGTTTATAATGCAGAACACGAAGATATGAATATTCGCCACCCCCCAATTATCGAGCTGGCGGCGCCACTAATAGATCAGTTGTCATGGCCACTGAGTATCTTCTGATAGCTGGAGATTTTAACTTTCATGTGAATATACCTATACGGATATGGAGGGTGTAAAGTTTTTAGATCTTTTGCACTCAATGGGTCTATGTCAGCATGTCAAGTTACTTTTCCCACTCATGCATCTGGCAACACACTTGACTTAATTATTTTTCGCGAGACTGACCTTGTTTTTGGTCAACCACCAGTACCAAGTCACTATTTTTCTGATCATAGCTTGATTTTGTTTGATCTGATTACAACTAAGCCGCTGCTTTCAAGAGAACAAATCATTTCGAGTAACTGTAAAGACCATTGACATGCCCGCGCTTATGAATGATATTTCGACTTCCTGACTGTGTTTAAACCCTCCAAATGATATTGATGGGCTAGTTGGATAATACAATGCAACACTGCAGGGGCGTAGGAAGCGGGGGGGCACGGGGGGCACGTGCCCCCCCAATTTTTTTTAAAGGACTAAAAGTGCCGTTTTTTGTGATAAAAAGTGCCCTTTTTGTGTTGAAAAGTGCCCTTTTTTGTGAAGAAAAGTGCCCCTTTTGTAGAAGCTAATGTCGCTGTAAATACTAAATTAAAACAATAGGTGCCGTTTTTGTGTGGAAATTTACAATTTTTTTTTAAAAATTAGGTCACAAACATAAATTTCGGTATGATACGACGGAAAATTTTCCTCAGGAGAAATTTCTCTCCTCCTCCCCCCCCTCCCCCCCCCGTCGACAACATTTCCGGGAAAAATTTTTTAGGTGCCCTTTCCGATAGTAATGTGCCCCTACAAGCCGGTGCCCCCCCAAACTCCAGGTGCTTCCTACGCCCCTGCAACACTGTCAAGTCTATTGAATATATCGTTATGCTCCAATTAATTAAGACCAGGTTTGTCACCATTAGGGAAAAAGTGCCATGGTACACGGAAGAGGTTTGTGCTGTGAAGAGGGGACGTGGGCGCGCGCAGAGAAAGCGGAAGACGTCGAGAAGTGTTGCAGATTTTAATCAGTTCAAGGCGTTAAAGAATCGTGTCACGTTTCTGCTAAATGAATCAAGGTCGTCTTATCGCTCTGAATTTATTGACAAAAACGCTGACAGCCAAAGTAAGCTTTTCAAGGCTGTTAAAATCTCCTGGTAAGGAAGGATTCGCTTTCATTCCCGGACTACGTAGATAAAACAGTGCTGGCAAAGGATATTGGTAAATTTTTCGTAGAAAATATTTCGCGCATACGTAATGAATTAGATAATGTGGTTGCCACAATGGAATTGCGGGAAAATAAAACAACACCTGGCTTCTCATTATTTTCTGAGACCTCTGGAAAATATTTTTCAGTGCGGAGCTCCCGGCCGGTAAATAACATATATATGTTTTATAAAGTTTCTTTTCTCCTCATACTAAATTGGTAATACATGTACAATTGGTAATCTATGCCGGACTTTTGCTTTGGTAATAATACATTTTTTTTAATACATTCGTTTTAATGAGAATTAGTTTCACACATTAATACAAATGCCCTACACTTGTATATAGCATGTTTTCCAAATATAATTTACATTGCATGGGTTTTACTTTATCCATTACTGAGTTAAAAATTTACAGGTTTCTCACTTTGAGGTTTTCGTATATGAATCTGGCTTTCGTAGTTTCTGGTAAGCACCATCCATTGTATCTGTGCGATTGAGTCTGTTCTTATTAAGTTCAGTATAACCAGGATATTGGGGCAATATTTTGGGTTCTTCGTACGCTTCGTTTTCGTCTACGTATTTATTTGGTGTTTCGTACTCTGGTTCAACGGAAACCGGTATTACGTATGCTGGCTCCTGTTTTAATAGTTCCTGATAATTATCATCGTCGGTCGTCCTCCTTCTCAAAGCCTCTAGTTCAGTGTACCCATTGATTTTATGTGTATTTGGGTCCTGAACACTTTGTTGTACTCCTACTTCTTCGTAAAGTGATGTTCTGCCTTCAAGAAAAAAATATAAACCTTTACATTATGGACTGTGCATTATTTATGCTTTTGAAGAGGAATTGAAAAATTGTAATCTTTTTGGTTTTCCAAATTGTTTTGGGGGTCCAAATATTTTAAGCTAGCTGTTCAATGTAGCAAGTTATTTCGTCATTCATTATAAAATAAGTGATGGTCAAGATTGGGACCTTCAATGCATCATGGTTAGATGTGCATCGGATGTTCGGGAAAATTCATGTGCTTTGGATATACATACAATGGAAAGCTGAATATGGAGAAATGCATTGAGCACACTCTGCAGGCTATACCATATTACAGTTTCCTAATAAGTATATATAAAACCATTTGGACATGTTTATGATATCATGGTGACAAGAGCCATCTGTGAGGCTGAATGATGATCAGAGTGACCACAGAGTGGTGAGAAGCGAAATGTGTCTTATAAAAAGACGAATGAGGCCACCACCGAAATTCCAAGCCCCTGCTATCACAATAAGAGCAGAAGGTATTAGTGACAATGTAATGAAAGAAAAAGAAATCTATCCTGGAAGCAGGCTTTCCTGGCGACACAGGAGACATGGATATCGAAAGTGACTTGAAACTGTTCAGAGATGCCATCTACTCTGTAAGTACTGATGTTCAGGTTTTGTAAATGCAAATATCCGCACCGAGTTCCAAAGCAACTTGAAGTGATGGATAAACGTATTCGATACACTTCCAATTAAGCCGTACAAATTAGTTCAGTTGATTAGTTCAGTTGATTAGTTCAGTTCAGTTGATCGCATAGTCACACGTAGGCTTCGTTATTTGAGCACAAATAATAACTACAATACAAACACATTCATTACGATCTATGTTCAAACTTGGCATGCTCAATTAAAACATCAGAATTTGTCGTTAAGTAATATCACGTTTCATCCGCCATGAAAGATTGCGCCATCTTGGAAGCAGTCGCTCGCAAACTCGATGCATTCCAATCATTCAATGCGAGAGGTGACGTGCCAGGCTCAACGTGGACAACCTATCGTCGTCACATTAAGCTTCTGGAACAGATACAACAGCGCTGCTTATTGCTTAAAGTGTCTAATGTCAACGTCCTGGAATCTTATGGCGTTCGCAGTGTGGAATGCCAGATAAGGAAAGCATAGTTACACTGGGTTGGACACGTGTTTACTTGAATGAACGATACCAAAATTCCGAAAGTGGCGTTATATTATCAACTAACGAGTGGCAAGAGGCAAGTTGGAAGGCGACGTATGAAGTACAACACTTACCACCTGGAAGAAAGTTGCTCGATTAAGGACGCGCAATGATCATTCTGTGATCATTCTGAGAACAATTATAATGTATCTTTACGGTAAAACCCCACATGTTTATCAATTTATTCACTGTCAAACGATATTGTGAATTGCTTTTCCTTTGTTTTTCGCTAGTAAAATTCAGCAACTCTACAGTGAAAAGCGTAATAGGTTAGTGAAAGTGGGGTTAGGGGAATTTTTTGACATCACTGACCTTCAGTGGATGTTGGGAGAATGTCATCGTAAAACTCTCGATCAATTATGGTGATGTTTTCATAATCTGGTCCCTGTTTCAATAATAATGACAATGTGATCATGATTTATTTAAAGTTAAGTTACGTAGGGTGTGGTCTGGAATCTACCCAAGCTAGAGGCTCGTTATGTACCTGCTTGTTAACAAAGCCTTAAACGTTAGTGTTCTATGGGGGGGGACCTTACAGGAGAATTCGATCACAAAATAGATTAACTTTATTCATAAACTGGAAATCCGACCACTTCTAAACCGTTCTCCCTAGAGGTACCTTTAAAGGCACAGTTCAGCCTGTTGAACGATGGTTTTTAAGGCGCATTTCAGCTCTTTTAATTGAAAAAAACTAACTAGGAAAATCAATTAAGCATAATTCAAGATCACCAAACTCAATGTTTTTAACATTTTAAAACATTTTTATTGTTAAAAACATCGAGTTTACTGATTTTGAATTATACTTAATTGATTTTCCTAGTTAGTTTTTTCAATTAAAAAGGCTAAAATGCGCCTAAAAACCATCGTTCAAAAGGCTGAACTGTGCCTTTAAGTAAGACAATACCTAGACTTGCTATAAGTCTCACATGAATTGGATTTTTTTTTAATATCGTTTGCCTAGCCTGTTATGAGATCAGTCTCATTTTCGATTGGTTCTATCCATGCAGTCTATTATGAGATCTCATAACAGAGTGGATAGACCGTATAAAAAATGAAGCCAATTTGAGTGAGACATGGAGAAAGTTTAAGCAATAACTTATATACTGATCCAGTTTTACTACAAAAGGAACTGAAGCCTATTAAACTTAACCAACTTTATTTATACAGGAAAGCTTTATCACTTCTAAATCTTTCTCTCTGGAGGTCCAGTAAGGCTTATTTGTTATTCAGCCAGGGTGTTATTACAGGAGGAAATCTATATAAACTAAAGTAGTTACCCTGGATAGCTCTATCAGTTCTAAACTGCTCTATCTAGGGACAGTAAAGGCCACTCTCATTAGGTCCCTGGCTCTTTCTAGTTTGATGAACGATCTCAACGTTGCTGGTGACGCAAGCCTTTGGAAATACGTTGACGACTCAACCATGTGTGAAGCTGTCAACAAAGATCAATCTAGTGCAATGCAAACTTATGTTAACGTATTCGCCGCGAAGTCCGGAATCGATGGTATGCATCTAAAAGAATCCAAGTGTAAAGAACTTAGCATTAGCTTTTCAACTACAAATGTCGAATTTGAACCTATTATCATCAACAACAAAGAAATTGAAGTGGTCCCGTCTGCAACACTGTTAGGCCTATCCATATCCAACGATTTTAAATGGAACACACATGTCGAGAACGTATGCAAAAAAGTCTCATCCCGCTTATACTTTTTGAGACAATTGAAACGAACCAAATTACCATAAAAACCTCCTTTTGTTTTTTGTCACTTGCATTCGGTCGGTGGCTGAATACGCGTGTGCAGTGTTCCATGACTCTCTTCCTAAATACCTGTCCGATGACCTCGAGAAACTACAAAGAAGGGCATGCAGAATAATTCTTCCTGGACACTCCTACGAAAATGCACTTAACGAGCTAAGTCTTACGTCTCTGGCCGAACGAAGACAAAACCTCACAAACAAATTTTTTAAAACTATTGTTACAGTGAAAATACAAAAAGTGTCCCACTTCCGCTTCTGTAGTTTGTTGTGATTTACTGTAATTTGTTCTGTTTTTCTGTAGCGATTACCGATTTATCGACAAATACCGCGATAAAACTTAGTTTTTTTCTATTTTTAAATATGATAATTTGTAGCAAAGGGAAATAATACATTTTTCGTTAGTTTCATTGCACAAAAGGAACGGAATCTAAATTGTATCGCAGTATTTGCCGATAAATCGGTAATCGCTACAGAAAAACAGAACAAATTACAGTAAATCACAACAAACTACAGAAGCGGAAGTGGGACACTTTTTGTATTTTCACTGTAATGATCCTCAAAACAAACTATATCACCTATTACACACACTAAACCACTCAGGTATCTCTAAGAGTAAAAAGAAAGTTTTTAGTTCCTAATTTTAAGACAATTAGATGTAAAAACGATTTGATTAACCGTAATTCCAGTAAATATACAGAATATACGTAAAATATTTAATGTGTTTTAATGCACGTAAATACATGGCTTAGAGCTAAATATTTTTATTAACCTTTTTTTAATGTATTGTTGTAAAACTTAACGTTATACAGCCAAAGGTATTACCAAGGCTGCGAGTTTAAGTATCAAATCATCTATCTATCTACCTATCTACCTATCTATCTGTCTGTCTGTCTGTCTGTCCGTCCGTCCGTCTGTCTGTCTGTCTGTCTGTCTGTTTGTCCGTCCGTCCGTCCGTCCGTCCGTCCGTCCGTCCGTCCGTCCGTCCGTCCGTCCGTCCATTCATCCATCCATCTATCTATCTATCTAGTCTAGTAGAAAATTATCTAAACATTATACTATCTATTCTGGATATCAGTTGCGAACTGTGGTCCAGTAAAGGCCAATCCTATTGGTTCAGTACTTGTTACCACAGGAGAAAACTTAAACTAAACCATATATTGGATAGCTCTATTAGTTCAAAACTACTGTTCCTGGAAGCCTATATATGTAACAACCATTCAGCAACAACGTATCATGACCATGAATAATTTACCTGATCAATTTGCAATGATTCTGGTGCAGTTTCAACTGCCTCATGTACAGGCGTTGATAACATTGGAGCCATTTTCCGCCGTTTGTATTTTAACAATAAGATGATAAGCATGATGCTAAAAAATACTCCAGCCCCCACTGTCGTCGCTATGACAATGATTCTGCTTGAATGATCTGTTTTTACTTTAACTGAGTAAAGATAAGAAGAATTCTAAAGATAAGAAGAATCAAAAGCTACTTCCCCTTTTATCGCCAAGAGGATTTGTTCATTTTCGTGTTAAGACTAAAACATATGGCAGCAAATTTATTCCAACAATTACTGTTAGAAATGATTATAATTGTAATAATTATTATTATTATTATAGTTATAATTATAAATAGATTGAATTATTTAAGTTATTTAATTAAGCCTGTTACTGAAGGTTGATCGTATGGTATTATCAATCCACCACTTCAGCGGTAAAACGCACGTGTAAATTCCAAGGGTGTCACGTGGTACAAAATGTAAACATTGCGGACATTCGCTCTGTTGTGTAATAGGAGTTAATATGGCGCTCACTATCGTTCGTGATTTGAATTGCAAATTTATATTGTAATTATTGTATATTTCGGTGTTGTTATACTACAAGTATAAAGAAAAATGTCTAAAGATTCTATATCAGATATTAACGGCGTTGTAGTTCCTAAAAATCAATTGCTTTGAAACGACGGCGGTCCATAGTAATTTTAATGATTATAGTGATTTAATATGTTTGCGACGAAGAGATGCGCTTGGGGAACATTTAAAAATGATTTTTGCTACCCACAATCGATGGCTAAGAATAAGATTGGCCATCCTGTATATTTCTATTGCTTCTCAGCACCAAAAAGATCGCAAGAGAAGCGGTCGGGCTGGATAATAGCCTGTCATCGAGGTGATAACTTTAATACTTGTTCTATAATGGACAGCTATATTATTTTGCAGTTTGCAATAATTTTGTGGGCCACTTGGTGAAACGTCACCGAGTCCCACCAAAGATAAAATTGTCCACAACGATGACTGTGAGTCTTCCACAAAAGAAAATGCAAGACAGGTAATTATCTCAAATTTACCATATTAAATTGCAGAATAGAGTATATTTCTCATCACATTGCATAATGTAGTTTTCTATAGGGCTAAGATTGGTAAAGTGTGAGTATTTTTAAGATGTGGGAAAGGGTTCAAAAGAACAAGAAATAATTCAATGAAATTGAACAAGAAATACATCAAAGTATGTACATATTTTAAAGCTTTGTAATGAACCAGGAAAGCCAAGGTACCATTAGCATGTGTGCAGACTCAACCCAAATTTTTTAAATTCCAACTTGTGTTCAAAATTACAAAATTCAGGTTGAGTTGATCTGCACACAGGCTGGGGTACAATAGAAAATTCAACTCAAGTTGGGATTTAAAAAATTTGGGTTGAGTCTGTACACAAGCTAATGGTAGGCTACCTTGGCTTTCTTGGTTCATTACAAAACTTTAAAATATGTTGTTTAATCAATTTCTTTAAATTATTTCAATTTCTTTGAATTATTTCCCTTTCCTCCTGGAAAAAAATTGAAACTAGAGTGTCTGAAATGCCATTTCCTGCACTTTTAGAAGAATATTTACAGAGTTCTAATGGTAACAAAATGTCATAAAATATCTCAAATTGTTTTGTCTAGAGGCATAACTGAAATAATGTCAATTAACTTTGTGGTTTATTATTGACCGTTGTTAAAAAGTGGGGAGGGGGGGCAAAGATATTTAAGGCCCCCAACGAAAAAGTCCTCCCATCCGCTTCCGACACCCCCAATATATATATATATACCTGTATAATGATAAGTTTTATCCTTATTTTCCACTAGTCGCATAAACAGATTTGGGTGAACCATTTTTGGGTTTTGTAGCAAATTGGTTGGTGTAATACAATATCATTTGCAGAAATTACTGGTAACTCTAGTAATAAAACTGAACGCAAATATAAACCAGGCGATATTCCATTGTCAGAGACAAAGTACTTAATTCTAAGATTTTGATGGCTATATATATGGGAAAAGATTGATTTTTGGTTACTGTTATAAAGAGGGGTATAGCGTAAATTCTGGAGACAGGGGGAGAGCCACCCCCCTCCCCCACTTTTCAAACAGAATTTTGTCTAAAATATAATTTTGTCTGTTTGACTACCTTTCATAATTTACCAACAAGGTACTTAAAAATACTCACACTTTACCAATCTTAGCCCTATAGAAAACTACATTATGCAATGTGATGAGAAATATACTCTATTCTGCAATTTAATATGGTAAATTTGAGATAATTACCTGTGTTGTATTTTCCTTTGTGGAAGACTCACATTCATCATTGTGTACAATTTTATCTTTGGTGGGACTCGGTGACGTTTCGCCAGGTGGCACACAAAATTATCCAAACTGCAAATATACAGTAGCTGTCCTTTATAGAACAAGTAAAGTTAAGCAAGCCTCGATGACAGGCTGTTGTCCAACGCGACCGCTTCTCTTGTGATCTTTTTGGTGCTGGGAAGCGATAGAAATATACAGGATGGCCATTCTTATACTTGGCCATCGAATGTGGGTAGCGAAAATATGTTACGTTTTTAAATGTTCCCCAAGCCCATCTCTTCGTCGCAACCATATTAAATCACTATAATCATTAAAATTACTATGGACCGCCGTCATTTCAAAGCAATTGATTTTTAGGAACTACAACGCCGTTAATATCTGATATAGAATCTTTAGACATTTTTCTTTATATTTGTAGTATAACAACACCGAAATATACAATAATTACAATATAAATTTGCAATTCAAATCAGTAACGAATTAACGATAGTGAGCGCCATATTAACTCCTATTACACAACAGAGCGAATGTCCGCAATGTTTACATTTTGTACCACGTGACACCCTTGAAATTTACACGTGCGTTTTACCGCTGAAGTGGTGGATTGATAAATATTCTAACTTGATCTGCTTGAATATTCATGTAATTTGTCGTCAAAATCATAATTATAACGTTGCTTGCTTTTGGTTGTGCAATACTTGAAGATCTTTAATTAAGAAACTCCTATTCTTCAAGTTCCCGCACAATGCTGTCCCTCCGCAAGAACGCTTAGCTCGTCAACAAGTTGTACGTGCGGGTTCTACCCACTGTACCCAGTCAGTATAAATAATCAAAACAGGCCAGGTTGGCATTAGCGAAGGAACATGTCATAAAACGTCGGCAAAATTGCAACGAGCTAACGTTATGTTATATGCTGTAATACCAGACACATTTAACAAACATAAATAAGTGTTATACATAAGTTTGGAAGGAAACAGAAATATGTTTTTTAAAGTAAAGCTCGCATGATGCATTATTTGTATGTTTTTCTTCAAATTAAATCAATTGAAAGCATTTTTTTAAACCAGAGGCCGCATAATAAAAATAGTTTGAACATTTTTTGAGAAAAAAGAGCATGGCTAGGAAGCATAAAATGCCAATGTTACTAGCATAACCGGAAGGGGATCACTAGCAATAGGGCCACAGCTCAGTTATGTTTGAGGCGCTTCCGCTACCTTATACTTTTCACTACACACAAGAAGCAACACCACATCCCAAACATTATACAACTGAAATTCACCGTACAAACCTCTTCGCTTTACTAAAATCCAACTCAAAGCCATTTACTCGTTTAGTTACTTGCCTTTTGAGCCAGGTATATTTTGAGATGGTGATATCACTGATTTGCTATATACAGAGACTGTAAATTCGAGAGATGGTGTTGGAGAGAGGTAAATCGTCGTGGTTACAGAAGGACCCAAATTTGATGATGCAATAGTATTGTTGGGAGCTAAATAATATTTTCAATAATACATGTCTAAAAAATTTACGAATGTCATTGTTCTATCTTTATCCCATGTTTACGCAAATTTGTGCACGGTGAAGAGTCACGACGATGACTTTGTCAATCATCCAATAGCATTGCAGTAATCAGCAAAATTTTACGTGAAACCCTCTCAACATAAAATGATAGCTCTCTTTGAACTTTGCCGAGTTTCCAATCCTGCCAATACCGTTAGTTGAAAAATATCCGGCCGGATGTTCTACATATATGGTTCGGGCCTCATTTACGTTTAAATAATAATTTTAAATGGTTAAAAAACGAAGGTGTTTATAATATTTTCACTCCTAATAATACTTCAAACCCGCATTTGCAAAGGAGCATTTATTTCCAATAGCGATATTTGCGATATTTCCAATATCCGACAGGATACCAGACATAATGATTGTCTCAGTTTCTGGCTGAACCATGGGCGGCGTTAAGGGGGAGGGGCAGTCGGCAAAACGGTGAATTACAGTCGGCAAATTGTTTTCGTAGTCGGCAAAACATGACTTTGATAGGGGGAAATGGAGTGAAACAGATTAAAAATTAATAATGAATAATTATACCTAAAACTTGGAGAAATGTACGAAAATATGAAGAAGAAAAGTAACATGAGAATACAATGTCCGAAGAATTTTTTTACCCTTACCCTCCAACCCCACCCCACTTGCCTTTAGAACCAGGTATAGTTTGAGATGGTGATATCGCAGGTTTGCTATGTACAAAGATTACTGATTCCAAAGATGACGTTGGAGAGGGGTAAGACGTCGTGAATACAGGAGGAGCCAAATTTGATGATGGAACGATATTTTTGAGAACTAAATAATATTTAAGTGAAATTAGCATGGCCGCAGTTTATGTTAGCCTAATCCTTCATCTTTACTAATCCTTACAATTCTTATTCGAATCTTTATCATAATCCTACCTCTAATTCTAACCATAAATCCATTTATATTCTTAATCTCTATTTTCGAATTAAAATAATAACGCCAATGCAAATCCTGGTTTTATTCCAATTTTAATCCTAATAGTAGTCTTAACTATAATCCTAGTCTTGTATGCAACTCTAATCCCATCTCTACTCCGTTTCCTAACCCTAATTCTAACGCTCAAATTCCAATTCTGCTCCTATTATTAACTGAAATCCTAATAATAACAACTGTAATCCCAATCCTAATTTTTCCCCTAATCTGGACTTTAATTATAACGCTAATTTCAATCCTAAATCCTAATCTTAAATCTTATCCTAACTTTCCCGATCTTCAACTCAAATTCTAATACTCAACTCTGAAGCACAACTTTAATCCTTAACTTTAATTAATAATTCTAATCCTTAACTCTAGTTTCCAACATTAATCCTAATCCTCAAGTCTAGTACAGTACAGTACAGTACAGTACAATACAGTACAGTACAGTACAGTACAGTACAGTACAGTACAGTACAGTACAGTACAGTACAGTACAGTACAGT
>CACRXK020007011.1:0-23795 GCA_902702795.2 Paramuricea clavata
AGTACCTGACAGGTATATCCGCGGTATCTGGCCGGGTGTTAAATACTGCTATCTCATTATCTGGCTGGATATGATATCCAGTGCATGATTGTATATATACAGTATATGATGCCATTATGCAAGGCTGCTCTGGTGAGCAGGTTTACCAAAACCCAAATTGGAAAGTTTGTTGGTTCAATAATTAGTGTGACAACAGACGCTATTTTGACATGCTGCACGAGCAGCCCGCAACCACCTGAAGAAAATGGGGTTGCCGGTCAATTGTGTTGAAAAAATAATAGGGTCGGCAGAAAAAAATAAGGTCGATCGGGAACCTGAACCACAGGTATTTTTTTAGGCCTCGTGACTCAATCTTTTGGGGGCCATTCACAAAGGATGTCCGGCCAAATGATGGATTTTCAGACCTCCCCCTTGTCCAGCATTGTCTGAATTAGTGACACCCCCCTCCTCCCCTTCCCCCGGACATCCACCATGCCTCGCAAAAACTCACACAACCTTGTATATATCAAGAGTAAAAAAAAATTTTTTACTTTTAGAACTTTTTTATAACTATAAATGTGAACACAAAAACATATAAATTACTAATTAAAACAAAATCTAGATTTTATCTACTGTTAACCGCATAGTCAAAATGCCAATTTCACAATGGTAAGGACTGCTCAAAATAGAGGGAAAAAGAAATTTGTTTTTGAATTTTTTTACATTTCGGACATCCGGATTGCTAACACCCACCCCCCCTCCCCCCTATGTCCGAGTTTGTCCTGATTTTCCAAACCCCCCTCCCCCCTCGGCTCGGACATCCTTTGTGAATGGCCCCTTGGTGACTTGTTACAACACTGGGACCATTACTGATGTTTTAAAAATGCACCCTGATGTGCTGATTTTATTATTTAACTCCGTCTAATGCCAGATGATTTAGTAAAATCAAGGGGAAACAACCTAATTCTATCAATTGTTAATCACTGCACATTCCTTAATTGGGCTAGCTAGCACTGGAATGGTTTTTCAAAATCTGTACTATGGATATTAATAGTGTGGTCCTATGGATCTTCGTTGAAAATAGTATGGAAATCCAATTTTCATACTAAGGGCCTGTTCATATGGGCAAAAGTTATCCCGGTTAACGAGAGAACTTTTCGACTAGCCAAATGCTTTTGTTCCGTTCATATGGAGAAATATTATCCCACTTACCGGGAAAAGTTTCCGGCTGTGACGTAGCACTGAACATCAATTGAATTGAAAAGTTGCTGACACGACAAAAGGTTATCCCGCTAAGCGGGAAAGTTGTGTTCATATGGCGAAAACATTATCCCGGTCACCCAGATCTCGCCTGTCAACAAGCGAGATCTCGGTACACGGGAAAACTTTTCGTCTCATATGAACGCAATGTAACTTTTCATATTATTTTCGTAACAAGGTGAGATCTCGCTCGTAAAATTGTCGAAAAGTTTTCTCGCTAACCGGGATAACTTCTGCCCATATGAACAGGCCCTAAGTCAGCAGGGTTTGAATTAGTTGAGAAAATATGATGTGCAACCTAAATGTTTATAAAATAGGTTCATGATTGTCTTAGCTACTCATTCAAACATATACTCAATCAAACTACAATAATTTAATTACTTACTTTTTAAACATTGTTTGTAATACTCTTTGATATACAAACCTAACCAATACATGTACAGTACATGCAGTAACACACACGTCAGTCATGTGTCTGTCATGGTAGCTAAAATTTGACACACCTTTCATGCTGCTAGTGTGCATGCAAAAGCACTTGTTTATAAATTATAAGACAACAGTTGGCTTTGTTTTTAAATGTATAAATATGGATGGATGTTCATTAATATTCTCAAGTCTGATTTTTTGGCACATCGTTGTGAAGAAGTGATGTGCAATTTTCACTATTTGGTTAGACTTTCCAAAGTCCTTTCCAGACCCCTCTATGGCTTCCGTCGCTCGGGTCGCGCGCTCCCTCCCCCGCGCTCTCCCTCCCCCATGGTCGACTTGTGGCAAGTCTACTATTTGGTGTGCAATTTTCATAATGTGCGAATAAACAACTTGCATGTTAGACAAATTTTTTATCTAACCGATCTAGGCAAAAAAAAAGTCAATTCCCGTTAAGAACTTATTAAAATTAGTAAACTTGCAAAATTTGGTTGCGAAATGTCGTAAAGCTTGGAAAATATAGCCTTGCAAAGTTTACATATTTTCTGTATATTTGTATTACGTGCGGAAATTGTTACCATTTTTGAGCCGAAAATATACTGAAAATATGCAAACTTTGCAAGGCTATATTTTCCAAGCTTTACAACATTTCACAGCCAAATTTTGCACTTTTACTAATTTCAGTATGTTCTTTTTAGCTGTGGTGTTTGATTCCCTTTTCTATGCTTAGATTAAAATTTAGTCTAACATGCAAGTTGTCCATTGCACATTGCACGCGCTGTTAATTCGAACCCTAACATGCAATTTTCATACTATGGATACAGTATATGGATATAATATGGATTTAGACTTTAGGGATGCAATCACAAATTCTATAGTATGAATTTCACTACTTTTTTTCCAGTGTATAAGGGGCTTTTCCAGTGTATAATGCTTGGCCATTAAAAGCAAGACTTTTTTAACCAAATCAGCCCCCCATAAATATATACAAAATGGTGCATTGGAGTACTTTTATTGCACACAATTCTTTGTATGACACTCATCAAATATTTTTATTTACATTTAATATATTTGGATATTGTCAGATGTTAGATATTAGATATAGGCATTTCACAAAAATATTGATTATAAAAATTATCGGTTTATCAATACATGTGCAACACCCAGAAGAAATACTGTTCAGTGCCAAAAACAAATATCTTGAAAGCGCCAAAAAAAGAGACATTTTGAATTACTACTGTAGGTTTTAACTTTTGAAAATTTATGTTACATATGTAGTTGTTGTATGATGCAAACAGAGCCAGAAAACGATTAATTTCGCACATGTTTCATGCATACAAATGACCATGCATGAATTTGTTTCTGTATACATTTTTCATGTGTAGTATGGTTTCTAGTACAATTCGGTTGGACTCGTAGCCCTCTTGGCGACTGAGAAAAAACGTGAAATAATAAACAATTATTGGATGAGGCTGAGCATGATATCAAGAATTATTCAGACCGAGGTCAATGTTATCTGCCGAAGCGAAGCTGAGGCGGATAACATTGACCGAGGTCTGAATAATTCTTGATATCATGCGAAAGCCGAATCCAATAATTGTTTTATTATAAATTTAAAGACATGAGAAACGTATAAAACGATTAAACGAAGTTTATTATTTATTGAAAGGTTAAAATCAACTTTACAATTTTAAAAGTTAAACTGCTTTGCGTTCTGATTATTTAACGAACATCTCTTTCAGTATTTTCAACTTCACTAAAATTGCACACAACTATTAAACAATCAATTCTATTTGCAATCAATGGTTAAAATCAACTTTACACAGTGGCGTAACGTTATATCAGGGGGCCCCCGGGTCAAAATTTTCGAAGGCCCCCCTAGTAGAAGTGCCAAAGGCACGAGTTGAGCGCCGTATATGCACGAGTTTTCTAGGGGGTCCAGGGCATGCTCATCAGGAAAATTTTTGAATCTAGACTCTCTGAAATGCCATTTCCAGGACTTTGGGGAGATATTTTACAGAATTCTGATGGTCAGAAAACGACATTGTAACATATCAGAGGCCCAGGCCAATGTTTTTGCTCTATCGCCTAAACCTGGGGGCCCCCATTGGGGTTGGGGGCCCCCGGGTTCTCCCGGTCTGAGCCCATAGTAGTTACGCCACTGACTTTACAGTTGTAAAAGTTAAACTGCTTTGCGTTCTGATTATTTGAGGTTTGTACCGTCAAATCTCTCAGTAGAAATTCTTCCTGTGAATCAGTCAACAGTGGTGCAGAAGCAGCTTCAGGTGTTACTGTGCACTCGTCTCTCGGTATCACGGACATCAAGCTGTTTGCCATCTTTGCTTTTGTGTTCTGGTCGGTCTTGCAGTAATTCTTGATGCTACTCTCGCTTCGATGACCGCTTACAGACATAATGTGACGAGCTTCAAATCCACTTCGGTCAAAGATGGTTACGGCTGTTGCTCTTATCGAGTGGTTGGTATAAATGATAGACAAATTAGCTTGTTGTGACAACACTTTCATTTTCTTCCCCAAAGTGTGTTCTCCGAGAACCATGTTGTCGTACCAAACTTCACTGTCTGACACCTGTCTTGTTTTCGGTCGTTGGAACAGATAATCATTTGCCGGGTTCAAATGAGATAAATACTTCTCAAATGAGGCCACAGGACATAATGAACCTTCGTTTGACATCATTATTCCTCCATCTTCTGCCTCGTCATTCTCCCTGTGGTTCTTTGTCAGTTCGTCCGTTGTTTTGACAACGAAGCGTCTGCCCTTGGCGTCGGTCTGTATTTCAAAGTCATCCTTTTTAAGTTGACGTAAATTCTGCCTCCCTCGGCGACAGAAGAACAACATAACTTCAAAAAAGACTTTATTCTGAAGTGTTGTTGGGTTATCATCGTTGAAAACACCACATTCGTAAAGTCTCTTTATGTCTTCGTCGGCAATGGCGGGTTTGTGTTTAGTTTTTGCAAGTCCTTCTTTCTTGAGTTTTACACATTGTGCAATAAACACTTGGTTGGCTTACTTGAATTCGGTGTCCTTTGTTATGTCGACGTTCAATATCTCTTTGAAGTGTCTATTTAATCCAAATCTAATAGCACTAAGCGAGCTCTTCTGGTATTGACTTCCATCTTGCTTTCTTGTTTCGGCATAGAACTGCTTTAAAATAGCGGCCAGTTGTACGGCATCTTGGGGATATTCTACATTCTTTTGACGAAGATACTCGTCAAAAATAGCTTTGCATCCCTTTGTGGCTTTCTTAGTACTGTCACTGTCTTTATCTGCTAATAATTTTGACAGGTCGTTTTCATCTAGCGAAGCAAATCTGCTGTAGGCCATTGTTTGTTTGTTTTTTTCGCGCGCTTTTGGGTTTGAGTTGTTGGCCGCGCCGGGGCTTGGGAACGACAGCGTCCAATAATTTTTTTTTTTGGATGCAAGTTCGATCCAAAAAAACAATTATTGGACGCTGATGACGTCATCGGCGGAAAATACGTAATAAATGCCGAATACTGAAAATTAGCCGGTGCTTTCTGACCAATTAGAAACGAGAATACATATTAAATGTATAATAATAAACGGTAATTCCGAAGCCCTAAGTCATCCCAGTGGTCAAGTAAATCATTCTGCTTTTGCATATACTATATATAATTTGCCAATCTTATTCACTGGTAACCTCTTGCGTGAAACTAATCGCGACGAATATCATGTTCGGTTGTGATCTTTTGTGATAAACACTTGCCCACGCGTGTTTTCTAGACTTTACTGGAAAATAATTTTGATAAAACTTTCGATATTTTTCCGATATTTTCCGTATTCGAAAAATCGAATATCGATATTAGTCGACTATATTGATATACAGCCTATGGGCGACTAAAAATGTTTTGCAATTTCAACCCCTGTCACCATTTTTTTAGGCTTCTGTTTTCATGTTGAAAAATATTACTGTTTAACCCACTGACGGCTCCCCTCAGCAAGTGAAATTATCTGTCGTGTTAGACAGTAAAATAATAATGTAGGGCGCATTGCAATGTAATGTGTTAAGCTATTATAGCCATGCAGGCTCGAATTTCAGGTATAGCTTGAACTCAGTACAGGCTGAAACTACTGTTGAACGCCACTGAACTAAAGTTGTTTATCTTTTGTCTTTTAAACGTAGGACTATCAGATAAAACCACGTGCTTATAGTCTGAACTTATAACGCCACATTTAATCTGTTCACATTTATAACTAAACATGTCACTCTGTTAAAACTTTTGACTTAAGACTTTTGATATGTAGCTTAAGTGGCGATACGGAATTAAATCGACCGCGTGTCCGAAATTCGTGGAATTTCACAACGATGTCCAGGCTATTATTGGCATCGTTGTAGCTATACAGTCTCAGTTTGCAGTTTCAAATAGTTAAAATTTGCAGTTTCGAATGGTCAAAATTTGAATGAGCTATAGTTTTGACAGAGTGACATATTAAGTTATGCAATATCAACAGATGAGTTTAGACTATAAGAATATATTAGAATATATTTAAAACTATAGTCTAAACAGATGAGTTTAGACTATAAGGCACGTGGTTTTATCAGATACAGTACTCCTACGTGTAAAAACCGAAATATAAACAGGGTTAGTTTGGTGGTTTCTAGATAATGTTTAGCACTGTATCTTAAAACAAAAGAACTTTTAAAACGTAAGTAGAATAACTTCTTGAAAAAAAATTATTTTCATATTTCGTTGTTGAGGTATTTCATAAAAGCAATGCAACAAACTTGACCTCATTTGCATATATTTGAGAGATTAGTGAAGATTTCATATCAGTGAAGATATTAGCCCGGATCAAACGACACGCAAGTCATCGCAAGTTTCATCTTCTGAGGGATTGGAATGAGGAAATCATTATCTGATAAATACACAGAATGAACCGATTCGAAAACTAGCCGCCACAATTTTGCATTCATCAGGCTCGTTGAGAAGCATGAGCATCCTCCTTCAACACAATCATAAAAATGAATTTTGGATTTTGACCAATAAATGTGGAAATAAGCTTTAACACGAAAACGAGGCTCCAGGGGCAGCGCGGGAGCCTCGTTTTCATGTTGAAGCTTATTTGCACATTTATTGGTCAAAATCCAAAATTCTTTTTATGATTGTGTTGAAGAAGGATGTTCTGCTTCTCTCCATAGCCCGTGAGAAACAAACTTGAAATCCATTCCATTTAAGGTGGTCCTAAGTTGAAAACAGTGTAGTTGTGACGTAATTATCGGAAGGGTGTATTAACTGTTTAATCAACATTTGAATATGCACAATGTTGCTCAAAGAAGAGTCAGTTTCCGTATACGGTCGATTCGCTTTAAATTACAAAATAGTGCTCTTTCTTTTTTTTTCCTTTACACATGCAGCAGACAAAATATGCTAGTAGAAAAAAATAATGACAGTTCTATTGTAGCAAGAGCCTAAATAAAACACAAACAATGATTGAACATCTATATACTTTGATATTTATATTGTAATTCTTCCAGTCTGAGCTACATGTTATATACGCCGGAGTCTGGCAATCTTATACATGCTGGCTTGTGCCGCATGCCATATAGCTATACTGTACATATGTTCTCAGGAATACACTTTTCTAGGAATTTGTACAACTAGTTTACACGTCAGGAAATTTTTATTTTGGGATTTTGTTGCCGGAGGAAAGAAATATTTTCTAAGTCTGCTGTATATACTTTATCTTAGAAACTGTAAGTTCACTTTCGGTCTTGAGTTTGTACCAGCCGAGTACTGGAGAAGTACGGCTGAAAATCTTGAATTAACGCATCCTGCTAAATATGTATATTTTGATCTGGGTTTTTTTTTAATTTGATTATTTTCCACACTTCATGTTGTTCCAAGCACTCGTTCTCTTTTTTCCATGCCTCAAAAGTTGCGATGTCCTGTGTATCGTTTGGTCTTACTAGATGAGTCTTAATTCAAGTGTTTAATTAGAGTTAATCTGTATAGATAAAAACAAGCCTCCCACGGCACAGGGTATAAATTTAAGAGGACGATCTCGTGAGTGCCTATATTTTGCAGTTTCTAGTACTTGTCTAGGCATCGTGGGGGCATTTGGGGCCGCAGTAATTAGCCACTGCTGTTGCGGTTACCCAGCCTGGTATAAGAAGCGAAATTAAAAAAAATTGTAAAATCGTTTTCAATATATATATCATAGAAGTAAGAAATCTCTGTTAATCTTTCATGCAATTCGTGTCATTGTTGTCTGGCAAGGTACGATGGTCTGGAAGCCCGGCAGATGTCAAAGTCACAAAACAGAAGCCCTTTGTTTGATGTTGAACTGTATCTCACCGTGTACAAATCCTTGTCTCAACTTCATTAAATATTATTCATCGTGGTTGCATTCACGTTTCGCCTATCCCTATATTGGACGATCACTTCATTATACGAAAATACAATCGAAAATACAATCATATATCTTGATAGACTATGGTCTCGCAGTTCGCATGATTACCAACAGCCAGTGCACATTCTCATATCTTTTGTTTCTCTAGTGAATTCTAAATGATGGTGCAAGACACATTCGAGAGTGGCGTCCTGACCAAGAGAAAATGTCCATCGCCATCGTCAGGAACATCGACACCACTCTCTCTCATTGAAAAGATCAAACAGAGTATCGCATTGGAAAAGAATTTTTTCTCGTTGGAATTTTTCCCACCAAGGACGCCTGCAGGGGCTGCAAACTTAATCGGAAAGCTAGAAAAGTAGAGTATAATATTTTATTTGTTACATAGCTTCGCGATGTATTTCGTTCGAATAACAGCTGCACTGTACAACAAGAAGTTCAACGAAATTAATTCCTCAGGCCTACCCCCAGGATAAAAGATTTGTAAAATACTAGAAAAAATTGGAAAATGTCCCCTTTTCTCAGAAAGTATACTGCTTGTATATGTTGTTTAACTGAATGAACAAACAGCAATATTTTATCCAGATTTGTTTGATATTAATATTAATTGAATTAGAAAGTCGCGAAATTCGCTAAACTATAAGCTCGTCGCAAAAGGTTTTGGGAATTAGAAGCGCGACAGAGAGAAATTTAAATCGATTTGTCGTGACCCATGGTCTTTACAAAATAATGCACGCGTAATTGGTTCGTACTGCTTCTGAGAGAGCTGTGATTGGCTTAAGGAATTGCGTCACTGAAATGTTATCCTGGCATCTATTCTATATGGTAATTGATCATGGTGCCCAAGTACCTCGCCGTGCACAAACCCTTGGTCTCAACTTCATTAAATATTATTCACCGTGGTTGCACATTTCATCTCAGCTATCCCTATTGGACGGTTACTTAATTATACGAAAATACAATAAGCTCAATCACCGTCACCGTGCATCAGACAAAAACATGCAGTAACACAATGACTGCTGTTTAGTTTCCAGACCAGTTTGGTTTGTTTTGCGACTTTATTTAAAGATGGTAACACTTTGGCAGTAATATAAGTAAAACTGATAAACCATCATATTTTGATAGACTATATGGTCTATTGAAGTACCATTCTTCAAAGCCTAGTTTATGGGTTACTGGTTCTCTAACTTCTCAAATTTATTTAAACGACATATTTTTAAAAAGTGAGGTTTCCTGGTTAAAAAAACCCCATTGTAACCTTACTCTCCTTCGATAACAGTGGCGTGTCCAAATTAAAGGCAGTACCGAGGCCTGGATTATAGGAAAAAGGCTATAGAGATGAAATTATTGTTTATTTTGCTAGATTTTCATCAGGCTCCCCATTGTTTTGTGACATCACGTGGCATGCTGCAGGTGACCCAGGCGGAGACAACGAGACAAGTTCTATGCATATTGCTGGTGCAGCCTTGAATTACTGTGGAGTGGAAATTATGTTGCATATTACATGTGCAAATGAAACCAAAGAAACTATTACCAGACATTTATACAAAGCGAAATCTATGGGCATAAGAAACATTCTTGCATTGAGAGGCGGTAAGGGTGTTTACAATGCGTCGATTTATACTACACACGATGATTTTACAAATTTTAGATGTCTATACAATTATGAATCAGAACGCCGAGACGATAAATTTCACGTGTAAAAACTATCCCCTTTACACTATTTCTATTTTGCGTACCTATGAAAATATCTAGATTAATTTTGTAGAATGATGCAGTTTTACTGAACGATGTACTTGATAAACATAAGGTCCGAAGGAAGAAACTAGTCCAAACGCCAGACCAATTTTTAAGTGTGTAGAAAGCTACATGTACTTTTAAAACATTGATGAGTTTGAGTAAAGCTTTCTTGGCTACGACAGCGACCATGTCGAGAAATTGAACCTTAAATTAAAGGACAATGGGCAACAAAAAAATTTATTATCTCATGCATATGAAATACCGTTTAAAATTATCTATAAAATCTTGTTACAGATTTTTCATATCAAGCTCAACTTTTGAAATATTTTGACTGAAAGCAATGAGCTGTCCGCCATCTTGGATTGATCTTAACCTCATTAACTATCGTTTTGAATACGTCAGGAGTGGCGTTAGCCTTGCAAAATAACTTTTAAGTTACTGAGCAACAGTCAAATATTTTTTTAAATGTTTTTGTTCAAATACAAAATAATTGAAATGGGAATAAAAAACGCGAGTTTTGGGTTCATATTGATCAAGATAATTAAGTTGTACTCTTTGATATTTATCAGTTTCTTGTTTCTTTTCCAAGATCCACCTCACGGTGAAGATTTCGAAGTGGTTGATGAAGGTCTGGTATATGGCACTGACCTAGTGAAGCATATTAGACAAGAGTTTGGAGAATCCTTTACGATTTGTGTTGCCGGTTAGTAGCTTTTCACAATATATTTGATTAATTTGTATATATAGGGCAAATGATAACTTTCACGCATATTGTGTACACAATCATTCAAGTATATTATTCTACACTACGTACGTGGTATTATGGAATACATGTAGTGCGCTTTAATAATGAAAATGACTTGTTAACATTTTGCCGTTATTTGTTATATGCATGCTTTAACATTTTGCCATGCATGGTTGTAGACTGTATACAGTATGACGTCATAACGTAGCAAGAAATGTTGAAGTTGTGCTCTGACAATTCTGCATCTATAATTGAATGAACAAACAGCAATGTGTTATCCATATTTGTTTCATATTAATAGTAATTGGGTGGAAATAACTCTGGGACCGCATTGGAAATGAGAAACATTTCTGTGTGGTCTTGCGACAGTTCATAATTGTATCGTATAAATGTTTAACTCTATAACAAAGCGTATTCGACTGGATTAAAGACACCATTTATACCAGCTTCTTCTACACTGGAACCTCACAGTCGAAAGTATTTTCATGCGGCTCTGTGAACGGGGAAATATCTGCTACTCACGCGTGACTTTGTTTGGTTCTCCGTTTACAGATTGCATGGCTGATAGCAACACCTAGTTATCCGTCGCCCGTAAGTATTGTGAACATAAGGGTGGATTTTGCTTATATTTGTATTTTATTTTTTTCAGGTTATCCGCAAGGCCATCCTGACTGTAGTAGCTATGAGGAAGATCTGCTTCACCTCAAGGAGAAGGTTGATGCTGGTGCTGACTTTATCATTACTCAGCTTTTCTTTGAAGTTAAAACCTTCCTCAAGTTTGTTGAAGATTGTCGTGAGATTGGGATTGATGTACCCATTATTCCAGGCGTTATGCCAATTCAGGTTTGTTACCGTTGTCTTTTGGACCACTTTGAACACTATCTTTCATTGATAGGAGTTCTTTATTTTGAAGCGAGATAGCCAGGGAGCCGAGTTCTTAGTGGCATGGGCTGCAGAATTTAGGGAGCCATGGAGCGACAGTGCCACTATGTCTTCCATTAAGGATTCTGGAGTTACAGCTAGCCAAGTCCAAAAATCATGTGAAAGCAATGGAGCTGTTATCTTAACCTGGAGCTATTGGTCAACTAACAACTCTAATAATCATGTAGAGCTGGTTATCTAAGAAAATTCAAGTACCTGAAAAATAAAAGGAGAACTTCGACGTTTCGAGCGAAAGTCCTTATACAAACTTCCTAACAAAAGGCCTTCGCTCAAATTCTCAAAACATCGGAGTTTAGCTTTTCAGGTGGTTACGTCCCTATAATTCCGATGTTTTCTTAGATAACCAGCGATAACCTTTCGCGTATAAACTTGACACTTGCTGGACATTTCCCTCACGAATCCCAAACGGCTCATCACCAATTCGAAACGTTTCTGTACCATATTCATTTTTCTGTGTCACATGCAGCACGAATGCTATAGAAAATCATCTCGGTTTTGAGTCGTATCCGAAATCTTTAATCCAGAAACAAAGTAGAAACTTTGTATCCAATACAATTTGACGTGTAAACGGCTAGCCCGACGAATTTGTTCTGCTTCCTATAAATACTGTCTTCGCTTGTTTATACCAATCCAACAACAGCTGAATTTATAGAAAATTTCTGTTATTCATCTTTTGTAAAGTGTCGCATCCCAAAACCTGTTTTCTTAGTGTAAATGGTAACATACACAAGTTCCGCTGTATTATTGAATTACTTCATCAATCTTATAGAGTTACGATTCTCTCCGACATTTGGTTAAACTATCAAAACTCAGTATACCTCAAGAGATCCTTGATGCAATCCAACCAATCAAGGACGACGACTTGGCCATTCGTAACTATGGCGTAGACTATACCGTAAAGATGGTGAACGAACTATTATCCAGTGGTGTACCTGGCGTTCACTTTTATACTTTGAACCGAGAGGTAGATATATAACTATAAAGATGATTAGATAAAAACTTTTTATTATGTACCAGGTGACAAAGTTATGTTTTCTAATTGGATCTCGTTGGACGAGAGTTGCATATTTCCTGAGCCGTGAATATTATATACTTTTATACTCATACCGGTGAATTATAAAATCGTCGAGTTATTCAGCAAAAATTATGGAAGTTCCCCGTTTCTTTTTGCTTTTTTTTTTGTTTTGTTTGACACTTGGTATATTAATAACTTACTGACCGAGAGTGAGGGCAGTATGGGAAAATATCAAACCGAGGACTTGCTCATGTATTGACCGAGCGATAGCGAGGTCAATACACCAAGACCGAGGTTGGATATTTTCCCGCACTGCCCGAACGGTCCGTAAGTTTTTTATTATACGTCATTGTACGTTTGTAAAAGTATGGGGAAAAAAGGTCACGCGAGGGCAAAGTACAAAGTCCGAAACATTTGCAAAGAAAACAATTGTAAAAAAATGTTCTCTTGCTTAGTAAAATTACTCTGCAGGACTTTTTATAGAATGTAACACAGTTTGGATAGTATTTCAAGAAAAATACGAGGTATTTCGTTATTTAATCAAAGACAACAAATATGAAAACATGCAACCATACTGTATTAATAAACAGCATCAACAAGTACATTTTTAGTTCGCTTCATCTCGTATATTTAGTCTTTTTTATCTAACAAAAGCAGAAATTTATAAGAAAAATATAAATCTGTAGCTGCTTAAGTTGTATTTTTTATTTGGACGGTGTCAGATTCCTCCTGGCCATCTAGCTGCAAATAAAATTTGCAGCTCTTCACATAATCAAAACACAACTATTCTTGATCGCTTTAATAGTTAAACACATTGTAAAATTTACCTTGTAAATTCCACTTTCGCTAACAAAAACGTGTTGAGAAAGTTCTTAACCATGCACAGCAGTTGCTAACCACAGTTGCTGTTTTTCTTTATTTGAAGTTTATTTTTCTTCGTTTTAAATAGTTTGAAAGACTTTTTAGACACTTTCTGCCGTTTGAAACTCGGCTCTCGTCGCAGGACAACATTGCCCGTGGGCAATACGCGAAAATCCTGCCTCGTCAGCAGCCAATCAAATTGCGCGATTCATCAAAACAAATGCTTGCCATATAATAAAATATAATACTTACTGCGACTTTCAGGAAACAGTATGATTTGTGGACAATTTATTCGACCATCCAAAAATAAACATCTTGGCAAGCTATATATTTCGAGATTTTATGATATGATTTTTGAACATTAGTTACTGTAATATAGAAAATATCGACAGGTATAAATGCTTTTGAATTTCAAGGAGTTTTACAATCGAAATGCGAATAATGTTGAAAAGGAATGTGTTTTGTGTCTTAGGTTTATTAAAAGCAGTTTAACATTTTGAATGATGGTTTTTAATGTGATGTGAGCATATACGGACAACATGCAATTTTGAAACAAATCATTAAATTTTCAAATACTTTTGTGAATATCTGTATTACAAGGCTGGAGTTTCGTACATTCTATATCCTAACTGAATCTAAACGCTTCCTAGATACAGCGAGGACGAGTTGATTGACTATTGTCCGAGTCAAATTTAACATCAAAAGAGCCAGGATCGACGAGTAAGATTATGTAAATATCTTCGCAATTTATTGTCATTGTAGGTTGCTACGACAGACGTTTTGAAACAGACTAATTTGTGGTCATTGGAGCCATTGTACGCGCGTTCGTTACCTTGGAAACCATCGGCAAATGTTAAGCGAATCAAAGAAGAAGTTCGTCCAATATTTTGGGCTTCCCGAGCGAAGAGTTACGTACACCGCACATCCGAGTGGGATGAATTTCCAAATAGTCGATGGGGAGACTCTGCGGCAGCTTCGTTTGGTGATCTCAGCGACTACCATTTGTTTTACTTACGAAACAGAACGAAGAAAGCAACATTGTTAAAAATGTGGGGTGAAGAATTGACGTCTGTTCAAGATGTATATGATGTGTTTGTGTGCTACATCAGTGCAGAGAAAAATGCCAATGGAACAAAGGTAGTTTCTACAAATCATTCACTCATTTTGTTAAAAAAATACCCTGTCTTCTATTTCTGTAAAACTTTCGATCCAGGTTCGCCAGAATATTCATCAGTAAAAAATAACTTCATCAAAACTTACGATTCAGAGCCTTGCAAAATACGATGTTTCTAAACGCGGTGTTTCCTACAAAACAAAACAATTTTTATCACTACGTCGATCAATGAATTATAGAATGATTGGATTGGAAGAAATTATTGCGGGCAGTTGTTAGTGTTTATCTTACCCAAAATAAAAAAATAACGATAGATTGTGTTACCCATTTCCAAGAAAGTCAGAAAAAATAAGCAAGGATTTTCAGAACTATCGATCTACTTGGCCTATACATAATGCCAAGTAGATCGATACCGAGCCTGAGGCGCGCGAATAATTGTTTTTGTAGTTTTACACAAGTCTTTTCTGTTTTTGGGCCTGAATTTGTTTTAATTTCGCTTATTTCTTTATCAGTAACTTCCAGAAAACGGCAAGCCGCCATTTTGAAAATTTCGGTTTTTGTTATACGTCAAATTTGACCAATCAACGTGTAGGATTTGTTATGTTCACTTGTGCAAAAATACTAATATAGGTAATATTATCATTTATGCAATACCACTACAACAATGACTATACAAGTAGATAATAATAACTAAAATTAATGCGTAAAAATATTAACATGGTCAGCTGGGACATGCAGGCGTGATATTATATTTTTTCCACATGTAAATATTTTGATCCCGACTACTTCCAGTGAAGGCGTGCTAATATTTTCTGTGGGTCTGTAGCTCCAATAAATCCACTCATGCAATTCTATAAGTACTTTTCTTGTATTGTTTTATTCCTAAGGTGACCATGCTACCCTGGAATGAAGACGAGTTAGCGCCGGAGACGTCGCAGGTTTCTGAAGATCTTGTTGAATTGAATCGCACTGGAGTGTTGACAATCAACAGTCAACCACACGTGAATGCTGCAAAGTCAACTGACCCAGTCTTTGGTTGGGGTGGAGCTGGTGGATATGTTTATCAAAAGGTATTGCATAGTTTGTTGCATGTGGACTGCAGATATGTCGCAATCAAAATTGCAATATATTTAGTCGCATGACGGAAGTTGTCCGTTTTATACCGTTTTTATGATGACACTTGCTGAGGTCCTTCCTTGATCTACTCTCTTGGAAACCTTTTATGTAAGACATGACCTGTACAAATCTATCTTTATTTATAAAATCTTTAAAAACCACACCGTGCTCCCAATTTCAAACAAAAGTTTATTTCGAAAAGCGAAAAAATAATATAAAAAATAATAAGAAAAAGTAATATAAAATCTGTCACTTCCAATATACCTAAAGAGAATTTCTTAAAAAAGTTAAAATACAGCGAAGTTATGTTATGGAATGTACTTCTGGCTGTTGTTAGACAGGTTCCATTGATCTATGCCTTTAGTAAGCCGTCCAGTTTAGACAAAATTGAAAGAATGTAGAAAAAAACGGGTTTTTTATTATTATTTAAGTCTATGTTTTGAAATATTTCGAGTATTTTTCGATAGTTTTGAGGTATAGCGATGTTTAATTTGATTTTTGCTTACCTTACGAATAAAACTAATTACTATTCAGTGAGTGACGTCGCCCATAAGTAGGCAATCAGAACTGCAGAATTATATTGTTATCTATACACTTATTACGAGAGGCATATTTAAAGGTGATCTACAGTCCGTATGTAAACAAAGCCTTTGTTTACATTTTTGTGTCCAAAATATTGAGCTTTATTCGACAACTATTTATATTTTCAAGCTTCTAGAGTATAATAAATGATCACGAAACAACAATTAGGCTTTTCACCTTTAACAACTGAAGGCAAGCGCAATTTTATTGAAGATTTGAATATTTTATCGTCAAATAGTTGACACGCCTAGCCACTAGACTTCCTATGATTGCACATTACGTCACGGCTTTCATGTTGGTGCTATTTCAACGAAAGAGTCTAATTATCTTTCATTGAATTCGGCACCAACATGGTGCTCGGTGAACATCTTTATGACATTTTGTATTTTATTGTAGGCATATCTGGAGTTCTTTACTCGAAAGGAACTTGTGGACAAATTATTGAAAGTATTAGAAACGGATTTTCCAAGTGTCAGCTATCATGTTGTTGATCATAAAGTTAGTATAACTTATAACATAACAGTTGTCTTTGGAGTCATCGAATTGTTTAATTATTATAAGTAACTTACTTTTAAGTAAGTTATTTATAATAATTAAAATGCTTGTCACTTTATAATTTGGGCTGCTGTTTTGGAGTTTTTGGAAGGATGTTCTCAAACAGATTCAAGACGTTGCATTGAATATTCTCGTGCCGCTGAAGTCAATATGTATAAAAGTGGAAGAGATATCTCGGTAATCTGTTGCACGAGCAAACCATAGGTGCCCTGATGGTGGCTCTAAAATATCAAGCTTGAAATAGTGTCCAAAAATTGTTCTCAAAATTCAGGCCAAAATTAAATTTGATCTGAAAATTAAATTTGATCTGAAATTTAATTAAATTTGATTTGAATTTTTTCAAATTTGGTCGGACACTTTTTCGATTTGACTTTGTGTCTATCCGATTAAATTACGTACAGTATACTGTAAGTATAGAGAAACTTCTTGTATGGAAAAATGCTTTTAAATTTTGCAATCTTGTATTTTTTGATGGGTGATCAGACACAGTCTTTGGTTAACCTATTCTTTCAAGAAAATAGATTGCAGGACGAATTTAGCATTCGGTCGAAAAAAACTGCAATTTGGTCGGAAAACGTCGGATATCCCATCGTTATTTGAGCCCCTGAAATAGAGTTAAACACTTGATGTCAACCCTTTCATTCTGGTTCACTTTGTCTATAGGGTGAGGTTGATATAATCAGTGAAGATTTGGCTTCTCCTGTTGCTGTCACGTGGGGAGTATTTCCTGGCAAAGAAATTATTCAACCAACAGTTGTTGATCCTGTCAGTTTTCAGATTTGGAAGGTATACATATATAGAAACTTTATTTAACCACGCTAGCCTCAGCAACCGTTGAGAGGCTTATTTCCATGAGGAAATGTAATGTGAAATGTAACTATTTACGAGAAATGACGAAATATGAGAAAAGATAAAATGAGACTAAATTACAGTCACAATTAAGGTGATTCTTAATGAAATCTATATATAATAACGATTTGAAAGAGCTTAAGGGGCCTCATGGGGAAGGTTATTCCAATGCAACGCACCATTATAACTGAAGCACCTCTTGCCGAATTCTCTTTTCGGCATAGGTGGCGCTAAATCAGTATCCCTATTTCTGAGATTGTGTGTATTGTCTTTCATTATTAAATTGAAATGCTTCTTTAAGATTGGGTGCGGTGTGGCCATTCAAAATTTTATGGATGAACGGAGTGAACAAGATAAATGAAGAGAAAAAAACTATTAAAACATCATAATGTAAATTTAAGATGCGGATGACTCAGCCTGAAGTGGATAACATTAAGAAAAATATAAAGCATTTTCCGCATTTCTATATAGTTATAAGAAACACGTGTGGGAGTTTGGAAGAACGAGAACTATAACCAGTGGGAAAACGAGCTCCAAGGGCGAGTTTCCCCACGTTATTTCGAGTTCTCCGAAACTACCAGAAGTGTTTCTGTATAGTGTATATGGAAACGCAGGAAAAGTTTTTTCTATTAATATAATTAATATCCCTTTAATATAATTATTTATTTTTAAAATTTTTATTTATAATTATTTAATTATTATATATTTCCCTTTAATATAATTATTTAATTTCCATTGCCATATCCCTTAACTTTTTTAAAGAAAAGATTTTAGCCGAATTTCACGATTAATTTACAAATTCGCATGATACTTCTGGATAAAGACCACTTGATCGGTTGCCCAACCTTTGTTCGTCAATGTCAAGTCTTTGTCGTCTTCTTTATTTAAACTGAGAATACCCTTTTTGTCTTGTGGAGTATTTTTTCGAGTACAGCGCATATATTAAAGTGGTTTTGCTTACGGCAAATTTCCCGTGTTTCCATGCATGTATTTGTGGAAACACGCTTCTCAACCAATCAACGGTCGCGTATTATAAAATAAAATGTTATTTTATAACGATAAACTAATGAATGGTTAAATTAGTTAATAAATAAATTTAATATAATTCAATATAGATTATTGATTAATAAATTAATTCATGCATTGATTAATTTATTAACAAATGGAATTGACAGTTGGATATATAGCAGACTGCTTTAATAAATGGATATAGTAATTGATGTCATGAGAATCTAATAATTGTTTTACTAGGGAAATGCGAAGCATCATGTGGCGGCAGAGCTATACATGCTAAAATACGAGGAAAACATTTAAACATCGCTGCTGATCATTAGAGAAAAATGGCTGAAATGCATATAAGATGCAAATGAGGATGTACACAAAATGCATTTTCTTTTAAGCACTCCAAACTAAAACAATGTAATAGCTATATATTAGCTGCAAGTTCTTGAATTTATGAATATGTAAAAAATACAAAAGTGGAAGTAAGTCAAGAAAATGCATGATAATGATAACACTGATTTGGGTTTCAAACATCGCTTACCTTAAAACTATGGAACTGTTCGAGTATTTTCGATAGTTTAAAGGCATACTGTAGCTGACTTTTAATATAGGAATACATATACTGTAGGGCGTGGGGTGGGGGATGTGCTTACTACATGCAGTGTATATTATTACTATATGCAATGTTTGTTATCGCTGATCCAGAACTGCAGAATTGGATTGTTCTATCTGGACATCTATTACGTTTTCGCTATTCTAAGGCACCTGCCTTTACAGTCTTATAAAAAATCAATATTTTAGTTAAATTAATCAAACTTATAAGATTGTGAATAATGTCGAAGATAATATTGATAGAAGATATCACTCCGTGCGCGTTTACACTGAAGGACCGATGACCCGAGTGACAAGTACGAAATGTTTGTTGTAAATATACAATGTAAAACTTATATATATAAGAATAATAGATTAAAAATATTTTAAAACTAGGATAAAAGTGTAAATCGTCTGAGGTTAAGATGAAAACGTCGAGTAAAATTTCTTTTAATATTTTGTTTATTATAAATAACTTTATTTAATGCCAGATGATTTTGCTAATTAAGACAAAGTGTTGGGGATTGACTGGTTTAATCGTTGCGGAAGACTGTTAAGCTGCACGTGTAAGCTGCAGTTTGATGACAAAGTTCAATGACATTATCAATAAAAATAAAACAATATAAACTATTAATAGAAACAGTATTAAAAAATTAGCATCTGCATGTATTGGAGTGGGCGGTATATTATTCATTTAAATAGTTTCAATGAAAAGTTCATAGGCTATAAGTGGATAATAGAGAGTTTTAGATTGACGTTTACGACAAACATCAAACCGCTAACGAAGTCTGTGATTTTACAACGCCAGTTTTGAAATATATTAAGCAATTATTAAACTTGTGGTATTTAACAATGATTTGAGAAAGCAATCAACCACTTGTCGTCAATGTATTCACGAAAGCAGTAAATTAAGATCTGGCGTTTGAAGTTGACCTTTGTAGTCGTTAAAGCATGAAATTTTACGCCAAATGTAAACTTCAAACGCTCAATCTTAATTTATTGTTTTGGTGAAAACATGACTGGTGGTTAATTTGTTTTCTTGAATCATTGTTAAATACCACAAGTTTAATAATTGTTTAATATATTTTAAAACTAGTATAAAAGCTGTTATAATTGAGTTGTAAAATCACAAACTTCGTAGCGGTTTGACGTTTGACGTAAACGTCAATCTAAAACTATCCAATACTTTCATACTTCTCGCAGATTTTCAATTTCCAGAAACACCTATACTTTTTTTTGTTCTTATAGTACCATCCATCAATGTTTCCATTTGTTACCTTATTGGCTATTAATCCTATTAGTACAATACTTTCGTTATTTCGCGATCGTTTGCAAAAATCCCAGCTGTTGTTTCGACTGCATGCAAATATATGTATATGTCAATATAAAATTGCAAATATCACATTCGAAATGGGTTAGCCATGCACCAGACTAAAGATCTTGATCAGGCTCGCCCCAATGGTATGTCTAAAACACTGAGCAAAATGTTTTCGTGCTAAACGAAGTTTCAACTTTCAACGAAATGGAGTTCTTTAGTAAATTTCGCGTGTTATGAAACTGACTTGTTGATGGTGCTGTGGACCATTATAGCGCTAGCCATCCATTATAAAGGAAACTTTTGCTTCTGTGAATAATGAGAATCGAGGCATGAAGCTATTGGTGTATTTAAGAAGCTAGGAAGGCTGACCAATTTCTATCCGGACAATGCGTTTTACGTCCCAACAGTAACCAGTAAGGGGCGTGTCAGCAACACCCTTTCAACTCTAAGCGGTAACTGGAAATATGTTTTGGCCGTCTTATTTGAAGCCATTCATGATGGACGTCATGTGGGTATGGCGCCGAAAATACCCATTACTTGCACTTTATTTGAGCAAGGAGGAAAGGTCAAAATAAACAATACCTATACTTCAACACGAAACAAGTTTTGGGACCGTCGAAAAGTTTTAAAGTTATTTTGTTGGGAGTCGAGAAGTGAAGAGTTATTTTTAGGCTCGTTCAAACTTGTGCAATATTTGGAATAGAAAACTGTTACCCCAGATGTATTTTGCACTTGCTGGATGTAAAATGCTTAGAACTATCCAAACTAAATGCTTAGAACTATCCAATTGAAACTTTCTGGTCATAAAATTAATTTTTCGACTTATTTTGGCTAAAAATGACAAGGTTTGGAGAGAATTTAACTCTTTCCAGTCCTCTTCTGAAAGTCAGAGTTTAAACGAATACAAGGAAAGTCGTACAAAGATTTTAAAAAGAGCGAAGGCTAACCAATCACATGGCTTATTACCAAAACCACGTATGCCTCCTCTCGCCCGAAAAAAACGTGTAGTCTTGTTTTGCGTCAAAACATTCAGGAATGTGACTACAGTCCTACGCCTTCTTACTGCTAAAATCTCAAACGAATGTAGCTAATTTGGGCACATTTTCCCGCAAACCAATCAGATGTCGCAATATTCAAATTGGCGATTTCACGACTTTATAGGAATGTAGTCGCATTCCTCGATTTTTGATACGAAAACGTGACACAGTTTAACTTGCCATAAACGAATACTTGCAATAGTCACCTTTAAACTTATTTAAAACAGTAACCCTTTCAAGGGATCTGCTTTGAATGGGTCTGTTTTGAAACAATATTACAGCTACAATTTGTAAATTAACAGCGAAAACTAATATTGAATATTTGCGTATTAGGTTACCGGCATCGAAATTGGTATTATGTTAATGCTTCTCTCCAAATTACAGCAATAATCGTAATTATCTTTGATGGAATTAAGACACCTTCAATAGGAAGCCTATTTCGGGATACAGTTCCACTGTACAAAATCATGCATGCCTATTCGCTTTTGTCAAGAAATTTAATTTGGGCAATTCAACGTTTTACCTGAAATGGCTAAAAATTGCACTTTCTTTTGAAGTACGCGAATTGACCACACAACATGACCAGCGATCCAAGGATTTGTTTGGTCAATACTCAGTTCTGACCGGACAATGTCGGATGACCGGCCGTTATTTCAAACTCTGTGGCACTGGTACATTTGTGTATAGCATATGTACTATCCAGTCGGGTTTTTTTTTGAGATTAGTGTCGCTCGCATGCCAAGTTCTGCAGCTATACTAACACAAACTTCCTTATTTCAGGAAGAAGCATTCGCTCTATGGCAACAACAATGGGCAAGGTTATATCCAGAGGGATCCAAATCGCGTGAAATTATTGACACAATTCACGACAACTACCTGTTGGTCAACTTGGTCGATAACGATTATGTCGCTGGGAATTGTTTGTTTGAAGCAATAAAGAAAGCTGTTGAACTGGTAGACACGAAGGAACAAACCGATCCATCCGTCGTAACCGAAGATGATGGTATTAACTCTGGCTAGACCAGTAAAGCTTGTTGTCTTCATCGGAATATAAATAATATGCTTGCGCTCAAAGAAATTCGATTCACTTGTTGGAATACTATATTATTCTCGCCAGGCTCAGCCGTTACGCTATATCGAGTATCGACCTACAATGTGGACTGTACTTCTCCAATATACCGTAGTGTATTTGCGAAAGACTTCTGACGATGTCCATCAGATCTACTGAACCAACATGTCAGTTGTTAGAGGGCTGCGAGGGCTTCACATATATAACTATAAGTCTTGCTATATTATATAATACCTCTCAATGGTAATTTTTACGAGTACAAATTATTGTTAATGGACGATACTCAATGCGCTAGACGTAAAAATTATAGATTTAAAATGTCTATGTTAAGCCAACTCGAAAGCTACTATTGTCTAAACAAAGGAAGACTCTATCACAGACTTTCATTATTTGCTTGCCAAACCCGTAGGCTACTACACCCAGTATCGTTTATTAATTATTGTCCAAACCACTATGTTTGACCTATTCATAACTATAACAATGAAACTATAGTTAAACATGGGCAGATATCCGAGTTAGCTTTATCTGCCTATATCATTCTTACTTGGATTGCGAGCTGTAAAGACTGATTTAAAAAAAAGTCATTTAAAAAGTTAATCGTTTCACGTTTATCATTTCTAACCGTCCACCAAAAATAATGCCAAGAGTTAGCAAACCACGATCACGAGTTCGTCAGCAGGATCAACGACCATCCAGTATTCAACCGTCCGTCGAAGTACCGAGCAATTTGGGCGAGTTATCAATTTTAGAGTTGAAGAACCTTTGCCGCGAACTCAACTTTTCCTGCGCTGGCGGCCGACGGGTACTTACAACGCGTCTACAAAACGAAAGAGAACGTCTAAACACGAATACGCCGCAATCCAACATTCAAACCGTTCCAGTAAACAACGCGTTATCTAATTCCAACGCAAGGGAAAGCTTCAGCGCCGACCAACTGGCACAGATCACGCAGATTGTTTCGCAGTCGATTTCGTCTTTCTTGGAAAGCCAACACGCCACAACAACCGCGACTCGTGTAGATGAGCAGCCAACTATCCCGCCACCGCCAACGCCACTCGAAAGGCTAGAACAGCTTGGTCAATTTCCATTTTTAAGTTCCAGCGAGCTCCAGCAGCAGCCGACTTCATCCCATGGACCTGTTGCCTCAATCCAGCAAACAGATGGGGGATTCACGCCAGAGATTCCAAACAAATACGTTCGTGACATC